>RJVU01049572.1:2696417-2710638 GCA_003731715.1 Anabarilius grahami
AAAAAAAAACAAACAAACAAACAAACNAGTTATCCGCCTAAATATGGACTGGCAAACTACATCCTGTAGCCCAGAGTGACAATGGGTAATCAGCATGTTTCAGTAGAGCCTCACATCTGATTGCTCAGTGTGCAATAATAGATTTACATAGTCATGAACCCTCACTGAGACAAACGGTCAATGTCCACACGGCGAAAAAAAAACAAAAAAAAAAAACAAACAAACAAACTGCAAAAAAAAAAAGTGATTTTAACACCTGGTTGATCCAATGAACATTTACCTCTATGAATTCCCGCAAAGTCTCTTTAATATTAAAGAAAAAGTAATATCTTAATAATTTATACATTATACATATATATCATACCTCCAGGCCCAGGCAGAATCTGCCGAATTTCTTCCCATTATTTTCTGAGATTTTGATGCAATATCTGTGAGAGTCTGTGTGGTTCTGCTTATCTTTCTCTTTCCGTTGATAAAGGCCCTATATTATGTCATTATGTATTTAATAGCAAATGTATGTGACAACTATAATTCCTTGTGCTGTTCCTTTGACCTCACTGTGCTTAAACCCGATTAGTCACTCGTACCTGTTTGAATATCCAGCACCTGAGGGTTGTACACAGCCAGCGGGCGATTCTGGCGGCTGAGCCTCTTGGACTGTCTGGTTGGCGCAGAGAGGGGTGTAGTTGCTAAGCATGGATAGCTGCTCGGAGCATCCCCGAATATCTAAAAGAACAAAAAGTTAGTTGGATTTTCTGGCTAGACTGAATATGTTGTGTGTGAAAATCAAAGTAAACAGTTTGTTTAGAGCCGATGCCTGCAGAGAAATAACAATGATTATGTATGCGAGTGCGAATGTGTGGTGGAAAAAAACAAATAAAGATTCTGGATGTGCTCGAGACCTGTATCTTAAAAAAAAAAAAAAAGTCAATCCAAACTCGTGTAAACATCAAAACTTTTTGCCTTACGTGGAACACTAGAGATTTATAGAGATTTATAGTAGAATGTCATAGCTGCTCTTTTTAATATAGTGAATGGCGACTACGACTGTCAAGCAAGACTTAAGGAAAGAATTACATGGAATAAAGATTTAATTTTACTCTGTTCCACACTCAAAAGTAATGATGCACCAAACAGAAAACCAAAACTAAAAATTTGGACAGTTGGGTAATTGAACTTTATGCTGAGTGTCGTGTTCTCAGGTGATAAATTAACCCAGTTGTATTAAAGTTAATTGGCAGCAAGCCTCTTGATTTTTCAGTCGAACAAATTTTACATACTGCTACTTGATTTCACTTGCTGTCTCACTAGTTGAGATGTGGCTACTCATCTCCAGTGAGAAGTCTCACTTTTTATTGCTGAACTTGAAGTCCATAATGGATGCAGCTGTTTCTTCCTGTGGCCTCATGAGCAAGGGGCCAAACACTACAACCGTGTCCTTGGAGAAGCGCTAATTAAACTAAATTATTTTGGTCAATGATTTCAGCCCTTCAAAACCATTTCTGCTGAAAATTCTTTTACATTTTTTTCAGCTGCCAAAATTTTGGTGCATCAAAAGATACCAGACTTCAGAGCACACGGAATATGGGACATAACTCATACGCATCCAATTTGTAATGCTTTTATGGTGCTTTTTAGAGCTTAAAAGTCATGACACAGTCAGCCATCAGGCAATGTCAGGCCATAGTTGAGCATCTGTCGGCCTAGTTTTTGTGACGTTTTTTGCACCGTTGGCACTCGTCAGACCCCTGCCGGGTATGTTGAGCATGTTGAATCGCTGGCAGGGCCTGTCGGTGAGCGAGATCATTCTGATTGGCTGTTCACCTTAGCGAACCAGTCCACGAGTATAAAAACCGAAGTGATGAAAGCAAGCAAACGACGAAGCTACAGCTTTGTTTACAGTTTGCACAGCTGCAGACCTAGCTCTTTCCTTTTTGAATGATAAATACAGACTACTGCCACCTGCTGGTTATTTCCACTCATGTACAGAACGTAAGTGCTTGTTGGCTGTAAATTACATGTTTTAGGTGAACTTTCCCTATGTAAGAGGTGTTTGCGAGCTTCATTAACAGCAACAGGCATCAAAAGACCTCTCATGGGAGTTAAGCCTAAATAAGATAATCCAAGCACATTTCCCAGTTGATTGTGAGAAGCTCAAACTGACATGCATTTGAATGAGTGGCAGCCGTTCAGTGATAACACAGGAAACATGTTTTCATAATAGCGTCGGCTTCATTATAGTCATGCAGTGTTTACATTTGAACCCCAGACGGGCAGTTTGAGTGACGGAGGTTAACAGAAGTGTGGAAGTCTCGACAGGGATGAACAAAGGTATGAGGGAGCTGGTAGAAGGGATGGAAATCTGATACCGCTGTGAAATTCTGCAGACGACAGCAAAGCTTGCTCTCTCTCTCTCTCTTTTTCCATCTCAGTCTTTGCCCATTCCTCTCTCTCACTCTCAGACTTTCTTCCTCGTCTTTCTCCATCCAGCTCTGCCTCTCTCTTGTTACCCTCTCACCCCTCTCCCTCTCTGTCTCTTTGCCCTCAGTCTACACACTTCCCCCTCGTCTCTTCTTTGTCTCGCAACTTTTCCAACTACTCTTTCTATCTCTCTCTACAGATGGACCTGAATGCAAAACACTGTCTGTTGAGTGCATCTGGGGGTATCAGCAGTCTGGAGAGGAGCTAATCAGTCTGCTGCTCTGCAGAGTCATTCCTTCTGAATCTCAACGCTTTGCCCACTTATTTTAACTTACCTCAAAACAACATCAAGGTCATACGCAATATAATTTTGTCTAGGAACGCTGTGTAATAAACATTAATCTGCCCATCTATGGAATTTTGAATTCTGCTTTAGAGTGCTTTTCAGAAAACGCACACAAAAAACACTTACACTAAGAACACATATTGAAGTGAGTACTAATGTTGTAATGGGTAATAAAACAACCATGATGTTCACAATATCTTTCTTGGCTGCATGTATATCTCTTAAAACGGTGTATGATAAATGCAAACAAAATCTCCTCTTGTTCTGTCATCATTTAATTATTCAAATGAAATCTTTCAGTTTAAAGCTTTTGATTTAATAATAATAATTATTATTATTATTATATTATCATTTTTATTTCAAGGTCAGTTTACAAAAGAGAATATGAAACACTGAAAATGTAATCAGCAAAAGTGATTAATAGATCCTAGTGTTTATTTTGAATACAGAACTAAAATATGATCATTGGTCACAACATTGCACATAGTATGAAAGCAATTCATCAGCCTGTTTCAAATGTAGGCTAAATAATTTAGAGATTATGAAATAATCTTTCTCCCTTTGTCCCTCAGAATGAACCCCATTTTAGGATTAACCAGATTACTGTCATCTAAAGCTGATTAAATCAGTGTTTTAACCTGTATTTTAGTCAAATGAGTATGGTGGTCCAACTGTATTTGAGCCATCAGAAAGAGAAGCTAACTGAGCAGTGTCCAGTCAAAACACATGGCTCCCCCTCCTGGCTGTGAAGAGAAGTACACCAAACTCTGCATGGGCAATACCTTATTGAAAAGTTTAAAATCAAACATTGTTCAAATAAATACATTTCACTTGCTGCTTGCTGTCCGTAATGAGATACTGTGAGTTACTAGCTGTGTCTTTAAACCTAGCAAGCTGGAAACCTAGACAACATTTTGGGCTGTTCACTAGTTTTAGTTCTCCAGTGTGAAGTCTGACCTTTTCATGTTGTTCTATCAGAATCTCCACCACAATGTTCTGGAACTTGAGGTCCATAATGGCTGCAACCGTTTCTTCCTGCGGCCTCATAAGCGTGGGGCCAAACACTACACCCAGGTTCGCCACTGTCATCAGGTTTTGTTTGCTGTTGGCAGCAACACTACACACAGACAAGTTATCAAGTTGTGATCAAATGAACAGGAAATATAGACATTACTGCACATTATCTATTTAGTGGAGAGATAGCAAGTACATTGAATTTATTTGCATTATTTGTTTTGATTGTGAGACTAGATGTAGCTACCCTCCTATTACAAATATTCCTTAGAGACAACCTTCAGTCCAGTCTCACTGATTTGCATCCTTGCTAAATTTACTCTGGTTGTTTTAATTATAGACAAAATTACAAAATAAGAGAGAGGTGGGTAAAAGCCATTACCCAGATGACTTTCATTAGGGAGGGGAGGCTTGGCAGCATGTCAAAAACTTTTTTTTTTTTTTTTTTAANCATGCTCAATGACTCTAATATCATTTTCACCCTTTTGGCTATTAGTCTAACAGTTGAAGTTTTAGCCAAACTTCTTTACCCATTACATTTTCCATGTAGGTCAATTTTTTTTTAAAACTTCTGAAAGTGTAACCTTACCACCCTTTGGATAAGAAACAAATAATTCCTTTCTAGGTCACGATGAAAAACAGTCTGTCAAATACCTACTTCATTTGGATCATTTGACTCCGAACCTGGTGCGTTTTCTCTTTTTAGTTTGGTTCATGTAGGCATATACTGTATGAATATAGTAATTAAATTCCGATCAAACAAAACAACAACATACACGTCCAAGACCACTTAGAGGAAACCTTGAACACATTTGGTGAGAATGCACTTTGATCACAATAAGTACACTACCGTTCAAAAATTTAAGCTCAGTAAGTTCTTTTTTTTTTTTTTTAAGAAATTCATACTTTTATTTACCAAGGATTAATTAAATTGATCAAAAGTGATAAAGAAATGTATAATGTTACAAAAGAGTTTTTTACTTTCATTTCATCAAAGAATCTTGCAACATGTATGGTTTCTATAAAAATATAAAGCAGCACAACTGTTTTCAACATTGATAATAATTAGAAATGTTTCTTGAGCACAAAATCAGCATATTAGAATGATTTCTGAAGAATCATGTGACACTGAAGACTGGAGTAACGACTGCTGAAAATTCAGCTTTGCCATCACCGGAATAAATTACATTTTAAAATATACTGAAATGGAAAACAGTTATTATTAATTGCATTACTATTTCATAATATTACTGTTTTCACATTGTTTTTTTGATCAAATAAATTCAGCCTTTGTGAGCATAAGAGACCTTTTTCAGAAACATATTAATCTTGAAAAAACAATCTTAAACTTTAAACTTTTGAACAGTACAGTTTTGCATACCTAATAGAGCTTTGGAGAAAATAAATAAATAAATAAATAAACAAATAAACAAACTCTCTTCCTCTGCAAATTGCTATTAATGACTCCTTTGAGAAACAGGTGACAGTTTTGAAGATTCTGAAATGCAAAATAACTAACAATAACATTCAAAAACATTTGAACCAATGAGGAGACAGTTTGTTAATATGTAACTTAAAATGCCAGTTTTTTTAAAGGATGCCCTTTGAAAAGATATATGTCACAGACAGACAGCAATTAATCACCTCTCTTATTCCATTTCAGATAACATGTCAACATTTGGCTTTTTCCTCTCCATATCTGATGGGTGTGCAACTGCGCCAACTCCTAAAGCATTTTGTGGGCTGGAGTGGATGGAAGAGGAATTTAGTGGCGGATAACCTGAAGTTAATTTCCAATTGCACATCCTTGGCTGCCAGCAAATCCCAATCTATATTTTGAGGAAATGCGGCTGCCCAGTCACTGATTGCCGGAGGTTAGAGAGATTATGCGCTTATCTTCAATTTGCTTACATTCACATTATATAAAAATGTGAGGCCTGAGGTAAATCCGTGTAATGGTAGCTAGCATTCTTTAGAAATATCTTACCCGATCTAATCTCTTACAGAAAGCTGTTGCATAATTCTAAGTGGGCAGTTGTTGGATGGAAAGGGGAGGGTAAAGGCTTGTTCTCTCTAGAAAAAAATAAATAAATCTAGATAACAGCATGGAGACTTTGAAAGTCCATGTGGAGTCGTCTCTTTGCTCAGTCTCTTTTCTCTCCAGAGTGCTGTCTGCTTGTTTGCTATGTTGCTCAGCAACAGAGGTAGCCTATGGACATTTCTACTGGTGCTGCCTCTAGGAAGGGAGTGTGTTTGTATAGTGAAGGTAAGCACAGAAGAGAGAGTAAGTTAGAAATAATGAGGGAAAAAAGTGGCTGACGGCTCAGAGAAGTAAAAGGTTGGAGAAAGAATAGAGAGAATGTACACAAAAAAATTGTGTATACAGAGAGAAAGAGAGAGAAAAACCAGTTTCCACTCACTTGGCGAGATGCTTGGTACCCAGACTGAGCACTAATCTGTTCCTCTCTGGCAATTTATGAACCAGACAGTGAATGGCCTGAACTCTAGATTCTGGACTAGCGCTCTCTGTGTAGAACCCCAAAAAAAAAAAAAAAAATTAGAAGACATTATGAAACATGCAGTGTGACAATTTTCAATGATAAATATTCACTTTTACAAAAACAGTTATACGAGTTTTAAATTCTGCACTACATGTACCATCAGTGCCTGATCCATTAGTTTTCTTAAAGTTTGATTACAAGCACTACCAGTCAAAAGTCTGGACAAACCTGGCTGAGTTTGTTTCCATAAACCTACATGTAAACACGTATGCATAATGTTTGGAATTAGTTTTGTATACAAATATACATTTCACCAATGTATAAATTATTTAAAAAATCTTGAAATGAAAAAAACACAGAAAAACGGTTTAAAGCAGCATTTTTAAATAAGATTAAGCTCAAAGTTGGTCCAGGACATAAATTAAAATATAATATATTTTTCATTTGTTCAACATTTCTTTTGGTTTCCATATACCACCCAAACTTCCAATCCTTTCAAGTTTTGATGTTTTATTATTAAAATGTTGTAAATGGTAAATGGCTGGTGTAATTAGTGTTTTGTATTATTTACTGTATATACAGGGGTTGGACAATGAAACGGAAACACCTGCTTTTAGACCACAATTTATCTGTATGTTGTAGGGCCTCCTTTTGCGGCTAAAGCCGCGGTCACACAAGATTTTGAACGCACGAAATTTCATCGGATGCTGCAACGGTCCATGAATACTGACTCTGTGGAGCTCCCGACGAACAGTTTTGGTGGAAACAGTAGAGTCGAGGTGCACATTTAATTTTGCAGTGAGTTGGGCAGCTGTGGTTTTATTTGATTTTATGTGATTTATTATTATTATTATTATTATTTTTAATACAATCTGGGTTAATACCTGGACATCTCTTTCAGACAGCTTCCTCCTGCGTCCACAGTTACTCCTGTTGGATGTGATTTGTGGTGGTATGCTGACATTAAACTGGATACCATAGCTCTCGATGCACCACAAAGACTTGCTGTAGTGGTCACAGATGAGCCAGCGAGACAAACACCAGCAATTTGTCCTCCTTTGAATTCTGATAGGTCTCCCATTATGTTGTGTGGATTGCAATATTTTATGTACAGCTGTGCTATTGCTCTGCAAATTCAACCTTCACACTCTGCTCTTACTGATGGAATGTAAAATCAGTGAAGTTTGGCCACCAGACCGCTCATATGCGTGAAACCTCCAACACCATATTGGCCAGTGTTTCAGTTTCATTCTCCAACTCCTCTATTACATTTACATTAATATTTTAATTTAGCTTTTATTTTTATATTTTCAGTTATGTTAATTTTTTGCTATGTTTTTCTTTTTGATAAGTTTTGTTTTTAATTTCATAATTTAGTCATGTGCTTTTGTCATTTTTATTGTCTTACAACACCTATCATAACCTATGACAACCTTCTCAGGACAACCATCTTTTAGCGATGTCATTTTCATATTTCAGATGTCCTTCAATGGAATTTTATTCAGTGATACTTTTGACAAGCATTAACCCCCCTTTAAAGTTTCACAAATCATAAGCTCACCGACATGCACATATTGTAATTTCATGGTATTTGTTGAGTAATTGATTGAGTATTGCTTGATTATTGTCTAAGCAAGGACAAAGACCTTACTTGCAGGGACGATGAACTCCTTGTACAGCTCGTATGTCATTAGTGGCTCTGGAAGGCTCCTTGAAAGAGAGAGGGAGAGATTTATCGGCATTATCGGGCATTATTATATACACAACACTATGATTAATGTGCCTGATCACTGCAAGAAATTAGATGAGCACACAAACACACATACACACTGTGATAACCAAGTTCACCTGAAGGTATTTCGCTCAGTCTCTGGCACACGTCCCAGCACCGTTAGCCCAAAATGAGCCCAGCACACCAATATCATTCATACTTGTAGTGGAGTACAAAGACAAAACACACACACAACTCTTGCTGCTGTGTTACAAAAGCTGCCTTGTGCTATTCTATAGTTACACATCAATTACAAAAAATAATTAAAAAGCAATACTAATTAAATGTTGAAAAATATACAGCATGGAATTATATTTTGTCACTGAAAGGAATGTCTCACTGTGAAATTCATTCATTCATTCATAAAACAAAAAACAAAACAAAAACTGACATTTCACATGAATACATTTATCCTTAATACTTTTATTTGAGATTCTATAAATTTTTTTAATTAAGAGGCATATAAGTTTCTGAGGATTCACACTTTAAGTTAGCTTTAAACTGAAGTATCTTTAGAAGCAAGCGAGTGGATTAAGGCTGAATAGACGGTGTATTCTGTCAAATTACAATCAGTACATTTTGGGAAAGCATATATAGAAACTATGCTGTGTTTATTATCTGCAAACAGAAATGGAATGTAGAAAGTACAAACTCACCTCAGATAAAGCTTTAAAGCACTAGTGATGGTTTTGACGTCCCAGTCCTCACTAGCTGCTAAATCTATTTCATTGCTCTTCTCATCTACAGATCACAAAACAATAAAGAATTTAAATTCAAATAATCTTTAGTAGAGGGCAAAAAAACAACAACAACAAAAAAAAAACACTATGGTTGTGGTATAAATAACTGCACAGTTGTGTCAGGCACATTTTGCACAGAAAAAAATATAATGCAATTTGAATAGTCTTATATGCTCAAAGCTGCATTTGACTGCACAGTAAAACATTAATATTGTGAAATATAATTTTTCTATTTTAATATATTTTAAAATGTAATTTATTCTTGTGATGGCAAATCTGAATTTTCAGCAGCCATTAACTCCACTGTCACATGATCCTTCAGAAATCATTCAGAAATCATTATATCGGTTTGGTGCTTAAGAAACTTAAGTACTTTTATTTATTTATTTTTAATCAATGATTTTTGTGGAAACTGATGCATTTCCCAGGGACTCTTTGAATAGAACGTTCAAAAGAACAACATTTTTTTTTTAAATATATTTTTTGTAATATTATAAATGATTAATAAAAGTATTCTTTTTTTTTTAGGAAGGAAAAAAATAAAAAAATAACGGTGGTGCATTTTAAAAAGTCAACAACAGTAAAATGGTACACACACGCACACTTAGCAGAAATAAATGGTAAACTCTTTCTGAGCCAGTTTTATTGTGACCTTATAGGACCTGATTAAGATGCTCAGTGTAGATGAAGTACAATGAGAAAGATAGAGAAAGTGAAACAAAGAAAGGGCTGAGATCAGGATGTGAACACTATGAGTAGCAGACATCTGGAAAACTGATTCATTCAGTTAATTTCTCTTCCTCACTTTGATGTAGTATTACTGCTCACCTATGGATTTATGGATCTGTATATACTTTCCTGCTAGGAGGATGGACAAAGAGTATACAAATGTATAATGTATAAAATGTTCTGCTTTGAGTTTGTAACTCTCGGCTTTTACAGTTTTGAAGAATTGACACTGACAATCACTTCTCTGTCTGGTTGTTACCATGGTAATGTCTGAGTGTGTTTTTATATAACAGTAGATAATCAAAAATATCTAAAAGGTCACTTATGTACAACATTTTAGTCATTTACGTAAATTTATACTCAATTAAACATGAGCGCTGAGTGCTATTTGCAAAGGCATAGAAATATTCTCTGTCTTAGACTGCAAATCTGAGTCAAGTCGCTGAATGTCGCAACCTTCTCCAACCTGCACTAACCTCCCTGACCAACATGCCTGTGATGATGGGATGGCACAGTTTATTGCTCCACTGAGAAACCAAAGTGTATTTGCATTTTATAATGCAAATACATGTGCTGTTGACAACACAAAATGCAGAGAACAGACAGAGAGATACATTATCTCTTTCCCAGTTCTGCTCTCTTTTAAAACGCTGATATTCTATACCCTCACATCAACCCTCAGCCTGGAATACATATACACAAACTTAAAACTACAGTTGAAAATTTTAAAGTAAAAATATGTTTTAATGTTTTTGAAATAAGTTTCACAATAAAACTGTGAAATATTACTGCAAACTAAACTTATTTATTTTAATATATTTAATATTCAATTTATTGATGTGATGACGAAGCTGAATCTTCAGCAGCCATTACTCTAGTCTTCAGTGCTCAAGAAACTGATTTGGTGCTCAAGAAACATTTATTATTATCGATGTTGAAAAAAGCTGTGCTGCTAGAAAATAGAAATAGAAAGTTAAAATACCAGAATTTATGTGAAATAGAAATCTTATATGAATAAGTATTAATTTATGTCATTAATATGGACTGTTTAACATGTTAAAATGAACACAGTTAATTCCTGTAGCTACACTAATACTTTTTCATCAACTTCCTCTGGCTTGTTTTATAGGTTCACGCAATGTGCTATTGCTAGAGAGGTTTGACCACTCTAAATAAAGGCAAAGTTAAATGTGACACATATTATAATGAGCTTGTGTGATTATTTTAATTTAATTGTGACTGTGATTATTTTATTTAAACTAGAAGTTGTTATAAGATTGATTATGTTCTGCAAATGTTGTTAATTAATGATAAATAACAACAGCCGCATGGCTTCTAATGGCTTATTGCTTTATTAAATTGACATGTCAACTACCTGAGTCTTCAACCAGTGTTCCTGTGAACACAATGGGTCCTCAAGTGTTGCGAGCACACCAAGGCTCAGATACAGATATTCTTTGGCACTCTGTGGTTTCATCTTAACACTCACCGACATCTCAACACAACAAAACGACAAATGATGATTAAATGATTTTCATTTTTGGGTGAACTGTTCCTTTAAATAAACAGAACGTGTGGATATAATCCAGCATCTGCAAAGCATGTTAATGGCAGTGCTCTGAATTTGAAAATGAGATGGATAGTTGGTTGTGCTCTGGAAATTTGGCAGGTTTTAAGTTCATGAACCAACTACAAGGGCTCAGGCTGTTCTCCGATGAGGACAGTGGATCCGTATAGAGTGTTAATGGCTATTAGACTCTGGAGTGGCTGAGTTCATGTAGCAGCAGGGGCTCAGGCAGCCTGCCGACTCGACACAGCGTTTAGCATTCAGAGCAGAGAGATACCAGCTCATGCTACAACTGCAGGAGAGAGTGTGCGAAAGAAAGAAAGAAAGAAAGAAAGAAAGAACGAGAGAAAGAAAAAGAAAGAACGAGAAAAAGAAAGAAAGAAAGAAAGAAAAACATGGGACAGGAGCATAAGGGAGATGATGATAGAGTGAGAGAGCATGATCAGATCGTGTTGGGTTTTCGGGAGAGGCGAAATAGGATCAAGGAATAGTGACAGAGAGAGAAAGAGAAAGAGAAAGAGAGAGAGAGAGATAGAGAGGGAGAGAGAGAGAGAGAGAGAGTCTGGAAATCTGATTGCCTGCCTGCAGTAATAGAGTCAGGTGTCACCTAAAGGACAGGACAAAAGGGACATACAGACAGACACCAGACAAGATGAATGTCTGACTGCCAATGAGACTCAATAGGACACTGGCTCTAGATACAATTACAGGGCTTCAAAGAAAATCACCTAAAACTTACCAATCATTAAACTGAGAAGCTTCTGCACTTTTGAACTGACTCCAACCACTCTGTACAGACCCTGATCATTAATACCTGCAAAAATAATAATAATAAACAAAACATTAGCAGTTAGGTACTATATACTCATCCCAGCTGATCTGGAAAAAAAATACAAACACACTAAGCTTTTTCTGTATTATCCTGAATGAAACACAACAGGTTGTTGGTTTGGGCTGAGAAAAACTGCTAGATCATTCTGCCCTCTAGTGTTCAGAGGGTGTTATTACATTACATAACCTATTGAAGGTTTTAGACTTCATTACTGTATATATATTGTAAATAATGCCTGATATATTTTTATATCCATTAGTTACCTCTGGCTTCAATGGCGTTTATTGAATTTTTCACAAAGCTTATTCCAACGTCATTCAACTGGGCATCAACTATGGAATACACACAGATCATCACAATACAGCAATAAATACAGGCATACAAATAGTATTTTTTTGTTGTTGTTGTTTTTTGCATAAGCAGTATAACTAAAGGTAAACTTTGATATTAATTTGAGTTCACTCACTTCCTCTTTCTCTTGAATGTGTCCGGTTGAGATACTGCATCTGTGTGTGAGAGATAAACATCAGAAAACACAAACCAGACCAGCATGAAACACATTACACCAAACAGAACAGAATTTATATATCAAACAAGAGACTATTACTGATCATTAAAATGCTTTGAAGTATACACTTTCAAAAGTTTTTTATTTATGTTGTAGAATCACCAAGGCTACATTTATTTGATGAAAAATAGAGTAACAACAGTAATATCCTGCAATATTACTACAATTTAAATTAACCTCAGGTTTTGTCAAATGAGAATCAGAGAATTGTTTTGACTGAATATAGCTGTAGGGAGTTGAAGAGAGGGAATGACGCACCGGTTCTTTTCCTCCCATCGCATGCATCCAGAATCTGTGGTCATCTTCTGAGAGAGCCTGGACCGTCAGCACTGTGCCCGGTCTAGAAAAACAAAACAAAAAAACAACAACAACGTTTCTATTATTTTAAGGTTGTGCCTCTGTATCAGACACTGAGCCCTGTTCAGGGCACATGCTTTGAGGTGTATGAGTTAATGAACAAAATAAAAGTAACCACATTATTACATACAGAGCAGTCCCTTCAGCAGCAAGTGTTATTTTTACATACAGGAGAAAAGCACACATGCAGCTTTTATGGTGCAAATCTGGGGTGTCTATTACTTTTTTTTTAATTATTGACTGTCCAAGCAATTCGAAATTGACAAAAATCAAGTCTAAGCCTATTATTTATTCCAAGTGAATATCCTTTTCACTTGGAAATACACTGAATTATGGAAATCAAAGGCATATTCATTTTGAGACCGAGTCATCTCCTAATTTGGAAACATTCTGATGTGCTATTCAAAAGATTCCACAAACCAGCCTCATGATGCACACGATTAGCGTTTATCCTACACTCTGCCCAGGTCAGCTTTGATTAATGAGAGCTCTGAGTGTATCCTGGATGATCAAAATATTTTGATTTTCTTTATCCACTGACATAGGAGATGCAGTGCCAATGAATCTCATTTGTCTCGCACTCATGCTAAACCCAGTAGTTTTGGAGGGATTTATAGTCCTTTTGTTTTTCTTTTCTTGTTTATTATCATCCAAAGACTAATTTTGTGGGACTTATCAAAGGGGTCATAAAATGCATTTTCAGATCTTTAAATTATGTTTCTGGCAGTTAGCTTATGAAGTTAGCAAACTTTTTTGCATCAAAAAAAAAGAAAGAAAAAAAAAGAGATCATTTTCCATGCTTTTCCTTTTCCATCCATTTTCACTCTGTCACAAACACTTGGCGAACTGATTCGCGAACATCACACCATATCCACACCCTCCTCCACAGCATGTGTGATGTGTTTTGATGGTCGAGGTGGCCAGCGCTGTAATAGAGCTGTCAGATAAAAAGTCAGATAAAAAAAATGATCCAATGCAACCACAATGACTGCCTCTGAAGAGAAATACTTTCCACTCCTGTAGCTTTCCAACCCTCTATGCACACCTTAGCAATAGAATTGCCATTGGCTAGTAAATGTTTTAGTTTATTCACCAGACTGATTGTTATATATATATATATAAAACGGAAAGTTTTCTTAAGCCCTATGTTTAGTACATGTTGCTTTAAATGATTGCAACCAATTAGAAAGGTCGAACAAGTATCAGAGAACAGTCCAGTAAGGTGTGGAAGTCACTATCAAGCACCATTTGAAGGTGGGAGCACATGGTGTGAGTTATTTGAGATTATTTTAAGATTATTTGTTTTAGTAATCTTATTTAAAATGACATGAACTGTACATTAAAAAAAAAAATATATATATATATATATATATAT
>RJVU01049572.1:2715941-2753813 GCA_003731715.1 Anabarilius grahami
TTTTTTTTTTTTTTTTCTGTTTGGTTCTGCTAGTGGCACAGAAATACCTGAAAGCCTGTTACTAAGTGTTATAGCAATACTTATGAAATGGAGTATATGTATCTATAAATAAATAAATAAATAAATGTATATTTGTAACATGTAGAATACTGCTGTACAATCGCTTCACAGCATTGAGAGTGTATTTCATTAAATGTGTTTCCTTTCTTTTTTTTGTGGCATGTGAAACCATATCAAATGCTGTTGATAGAAAAACATGAAAGCAAACCATGTTGAAATAAATCAAGTTGAATGACCATCTGGATGAAGGGTCATGCACTCACAGGCTCAACACACTCAAACTTCTTTCTCTCCTGTATCTCCTGCAGCTTGCAAACATACTCCAGAGATGTCTCCTGAAAGTGCTGTCTCATCGCATCCACCGACACGTCTGCCTGAAAGACAGAATAAAAAAAGTACCATAACAGTTAAGATGAAAAGGCTGAAGAAAACAAGGAAAATAAATCAACACATGAAAATAAAGAGTGACTTAAGATATGCAAATGGAAAAATATTTTGTTTTTTGTTTTTTCCCCAAAAGGTGCCTGCCGGTCCATTTGTTGCCTGCCTTACCACTCAACACAAAGAGCCTGATTCTGAAAACTGAACATTTGAAAACAAAGAAATGGCTAGGATGATGTAATTGTGTAAATTATTGTGTGAATGTAAACAGTGCTAAACAGTAACTATAATGTAATTAGTTATTAGTTGTGCAAATACAGTTAAATACAGTGCATCACACTGATGTCTCTTAGCAACATTCCTTGGCGAAATCCATGATAAATAAACATTTATGTAGGCTCAAATCTCAAAGTTTTACCAAAACAACTTGGAAATTGAACTTGCAATTGAAGGTGTCTATGCCCACATACACACTGCCTAGTTTTGGCAACTGCATTTAAATGTGGGAATGAATCCCTTAAGCTGTTGTCCTGTGCGTGTTATGCGTTCTGGCATATTTTGAATACAGGAATAACTCCCAAATTCATTCAATTAATTCAATGCAACAACCACAGCAATGTTTTGATTTCTTGTAAACAAGAAAATTGGATGCATACAGTTTAACCCCACTGGTGTTTGTGACATTAGCTTGTTGCAATGTAACTTTTATTATTAGTTAATATTACTGGAGACGCCCTGTGTTTTGTTTTTTATCATTAAGCTAATGCTTTAAGTAGCTTATCTGCATTGTAAATGGAGGAAATGGAGGGAAAA
Organism: Anabarilius grahami; assembly: GCA_003731715.1. Classification (NCBI taxonomy): domain Eukaryota; kingdom Metazoa; phylum Chordata; class Actinopteri; order Cypriniformes; family Xenocyprididae; genus Anabarilius; species Anabarilius grahami. Next base: position 2,717,196 of record RJVU01049572.1, read on the forward strand.
ACTACAGTGGAAAGAGACAGCAAAATATAATTAAAATAAATAAATAAATGTTGTTGCTGCATTAACACTGTGTTGCTCAACTTGAAATCACTTTAAAGAAATTGATTTGAGTGCAGTTGTCTAGAGATGTAACAAAATGTGTTGTGTACTTGATTAGATTGAATGACCAAAATCTCCATCCCTTACCATATTTGGCTCCAGTCAATGTGTTCATGGCCAATGATAGCTTAAAGGATTAGTTCACTTTCAAATAAAAATTTCCTGATAATTTACTCACCCCCATGTCATCCAAGATGTCCATGTCCTTCTCTCTTTAGTCGAAAAGAAATTAAGGTTTTTGATGAAAACATTCCAGGATTCTTCTCCATATAGTGGACTTCAATGGCCTCCAAACGGTTGAAGGTCAAAATTAAAGTTTCAGTGCAGCTTTAAAGCGTTCTACGCGATCCCAGACGGAAAATAAGGGTCTTACCTAGAGAAACCATCACTCATTTTCTAAAAAAATTGTTTTAAATTTTATACATTGTAACCATAAATGCTCATCTTGAGCTAGCTCTCTTCTTCTTCTCTATTAGAATTCCAGCAGTGTTGACACTTCCAAGTGTATTACTGCCCTCCACAGGTCAAAATTTGAACTAAATTGTCATATACAATATGCTAGTGCAAGNGGGGTAAGCAAAATAATCTTAGTCCAAACTGAAAACAAGATTATATAGCTTATTCTTGGTTTGAAATAAGATTATTTTTCTTACCCCATTGGCAGATTATTTTGCTTGTTTTAAGGAAAAACATACTTAATTTTGACTTATTTTTCCTGAAAACAAGAAAATAATTTTTACTTGTCAAGAAAATGCTTCTTGATTTAAGAACTTGAAGATATTTTGACTAGAAACAAGACAAAAATTCTAAGTAAGAACAGCATTTTTTGCAGTGAGTTGTCTAGAGATGTAACAAAATGTGTTGTGTACTTGATTAGATTGAATGACCAAAATCTCCATCCCTTACCATATTTGGCTCCAGTCAATGTGTTCATGGCCAATGATAGCTTAAAGGATTAGTTCACTTTCAAATAAAAATTTCCTGATAATTTACTCACCCCCATGTCATCCAAGATGTCCATGTCCTTCTCTCTTTAGTCGAAAAGAAATTAAGGTTTTTGATGAAAACATTCCAGGATTCTTCTCCATATAGTGGACTTCAATGGCCTCCAAACGGTTGAAGGTCAAAATTAAAGTTTCAGTGCAGCTTTAAAGCGTTCTACGCGATCCCAGACGAAAAATAAGGGTCTTACCTAGAGAAACCATCACTCATTTTCTAAAAAAATTGTTTTAAATTTTATACATTGTAACCATAAATGCTCATCTTGAGCTAGCTCTCTTCTTCTTCTCTATTAGAATTCCAGCAGTGTTGACACTTCCAAGTGTATTACTGCCCTCCACAGGTCAAAATTTGAACTAAATTGTCATATACAATATGCTAGTGCAAGTATATAACAATTAGTTCAAACTTTGACCTGCGGACGGCAGTAATACACTTAGCAGTGTCTACACTGCCGGAATTCTAATAAAGAAGAAGAAGAGAGCTAGTTCAAGATGAGCATTTATGGTTAAAACGTATATAATTTTTTTTAGAAAATGAGTGATGGTTTCTTTAGATAAGACCCTTATTCTTCGTCTGGGATCGTGTAGAACGCTTTGAAGCTGCAATGAAACTGTAATTTTGACCTTGAAGTCCACTATATGGAGAAAAATCCTGGAATGTTTTCATCAAAAACCTTCATTTCTTTTCGACTGAAAAAAATTATAAGGAAAATGTAATTTGAAAATGAACTAATCCTTTAAGTGTCTTATGAACTGGGGAACAATTTAGCAGTCCTCTGGCATTCTTCAGCATTTCTATGAATCACATACTTAGACTGGTGTTCTCAGCAGACAAACGTCTGACTCTTAAGAGCTCACTGCTAAAACTACTGCCCTTGACCTAAAACACGTCATATGGTCCACAGGAACATAATGGCCCACCATAAAAATATCAACAGTCTCTAGTGCTTTTGGTGCTCAATGTATACAACATTCATGCCTGATGGGCACACCTTAAAAGGTTATGTTCCCCAGACTTTGTTCGATCAAGACCTGGGTTAATATGCTGCCCACTTATTTGGAGCAGTATTGGGTGAGCTGCCTAGCTTCTTAAATATAGTAAAAAATTATGACAGACTGTACCTTCACTAAACAACTACAATAAACAGTATTGTAAAGAATATATAAAACCATTGTCCTTGACATAAAAATCTGATCCCTACCCCACAAGATACAGAAAAAAAACCCAGCATTTATGAAAATAGTTTGCATTACACATTCATGTGTGTGGGAAGAATGGAATGTGAAGTACCTCCAGTAACTGTGGTTCCTTCTTCTTTGCTGACATGTTCAAAAGTTTCTCTAGTGAGCTGTAGTACTTCTCTGTTTCCTTCTCGTACCTCTTTCTCTCTGCCTGAAGATAGCATGAGAAAATATAAAATTGAGGAACTTACCATTTTTAATTTATGGAATGAGAAGAAAGTTTTAAAAAGTTAAAGGGTTAGTACACCCAAAAATGAAAATTCTGTCATTTATTACTTACCCTCATGCCGTTCCACACCCGTAAGACCTTCGATAATCTTCGGAACACAAATTAAGATATTTTAGTGGAAATCCGATGGCTCCGTGAGGCCTCCATAGGGAGCAATGACATTCCCTCTCTCAAGATCCATAAAGGTACTAAAAACACATCTAAATCAGTTCATGTGAGTACAGTGTTTCAATATTAATATTATGAAGCGACGAGAATATTTTTGGTGCGCCAAAAAAAACAAAAGAACGACTTATTTAGTGATGGCCGATTTCAAAACACTGCTTCAGCAAGCATCGGAGCACAAATGAATCAGCGTATCTGCTGTTCGGAGCGCCAAAGTCACGTGATTTCAGCCGTTGGCAGTTTGACACGTGATCCGAATCATGATTCGACACACTGATTCATAACGCTCCGAAGCTTCCTGAAGCAGTGTTTTGAAATCGGCCATCACTAAATAAGTCATCATTTTGTTTTGTTTTTGGCGCACCAAAAATAATTTCGTCGCTTTATAATATTAATATTGAACCACTGTACTCACATGAACTGATTTAGATGTGTTTTTAGTACCTTTATGGATCTTGAGAGAGGAAATGTCATTGCTCCCTATGCAGGCCTCACGGAGCCATCTGATTTCCACTAAAATATCTTAATTTGTGTTCCAAAGATTAACGAAGGTCTTACGGGTGTGGAACGGCATGAGGGTAAGTAAGAAATGACAGAATTTTCATTTTTGGGTGAACTAACCCTTTAACAGGTTTCAATAAATGTAGAGTTTTCCATTTCTTTTAAATTACAGTAAATCAATGCAAACATCCTAAATGTGGGAGCTGACAGTGAAGATCTATATTTTTACCTTTGCTGAGCCGAGATGCTCTTTCCGAAACTTTTCTAAAGGCTTCATCAGTGTCTCTGTGATGTTTCTCATCTGTGAAAATGCAATTCTGTAATTTGATTTATGATATTTGACCATTTCATTTAATTATATTAAACAATAGCAGAACCAGGATGGCTTTCTTTCATCAAAACTTGCACAAACGCATTGTAGGTTTCAATTTTAAATGTCAATAAAGTTGACATCTTTGCATCACCTATTCCGCAGTGATCACTAAACCTGCACAGAAATTGCAATAAATCCACAGAAAACTCCACAGATTTCTAAAAAAATATTGAACGCCTGTCATTCATAAAATTCTACACTACTTCCATTTTCACTTACTAAATACGTTGGATAATATGATAATACTTTCATCTAATAAAGAGCGTAGTATTCTCAGATCAACATAATTATTCAGATTTTTCAAAATTAACACAAAAATTTACCAAAAAGGTTCTATATTTTCTATATTTTATGTTGTCATTGTGATGACAAGCCAAATAGAAGGCAACAATACGGAGCCCCTAAAGCACTGTTGGTCAACTCAGGACCTCAAAATCTATTTTCCATCATCAAACACCTGAACAAGCTAAACACGGTCTTCAGGATAACTAGAAAGTTACAAGCAGATTAGTTTTATCAGGGTTGGAGCTAAACTCTGCAGAAAAGTGGATTTCGAGTAGCCCAGCCCTTTCCTAAAAGGACATGGTGATGGGAAAAAAAAGAAAAAAAAGAAAAAAAAATAGTAGTGAGGAAAAATAAATCAATGCTTTTACATTCACTTGCAAAACTTTTTCATTCCAACAAGAAACTATGGATTAGACCGCAAAATCTTTGCACTCCCTCACAAAAAAATAGTTTTTACTTGCAAATCTTTTGCGTTCTCTCAAAAAAGAATTGCATTCCTCCGAGAAACTTTGCATTTGCTCACAAAATAATTATCTCTATCACCAGTTTTGCATTTGCCAAAGAAAGAGATAACAAAATTTTGTGAGAGAACGCAAAAACAAAAGCAAAGTGTCTCTGAGAAATGCAGAAGTTTTGCGAGCAAACGCAAACATACTGAAATTCCCTTTAATTCCCTGAAATTTCCCTTTAAGGGCTCTGTACAATAATATGAATGCAGCTCTGCACATATCTGATTTTTTACATTTGCTGTGTAAATGATCAAATGGAGAAAAGTGTTCCTAAACTTCAAGAAGAGCTAATTGAGGTAATTAAATACTATTGTAAAATAATTCAGAAGCATTTCAGAAACTAACTATTTTCTAAAGCTTATATTTTAATAACAATGATTTCAAATATCCATTAACTTACAAAAGTAATGAAATAACCAAGGCAACCCATGATGCGACTGTTATTATTCACTGACAATGAGCATCTCCAGTCTACCATTACTCTGTCTCTGACTCTGTCAGGGCCTGTTAACTCTGCCCCTTCCACACATGCCTCCACTGAGCCAAGGGGCCATAACATCATTGGCCTGCTGCAGTGTTATGAACGGGTGGGGCTCAAATCTGAGCTCATAACAACTGTCAGCTGTTGCACTTTGAGTCATGGGCAGGGCCTTTAGCTCTCTAATTCTGCATACTGAATAAATACTAACATGACCTACATGCAACATGAGCCCTTCCTACCTAGATGGTTAACCACCTATTAGAATATTATAGTCCTCTCATACCTTAAGAATTCAAAAAAAAAAAAAACATTTTCCACTGTAAAAGCAAGTTGCTAAGTTAATTACTGATAACATACATTAGTCTTTGACATATAAAGGACTTAAACCAAGCGCCATTGGACGTTCCACCAGAGTTTTTGAAAGTACATTTCCTACTCAACACAGTCGAGGTGACATGACTCAACATAAGCAGCTGTCTTGCGCAATCTCTGAGTAATCTGTGAGAGAGGACACAAATAACTTATGGCAATGTAACTCACTTCCGATGGCAAAACTGTGACTCAAACAAAACTAAAGCACACAGGAACAAACAGAGGACTGACGTCGCTTTATGTGTTGAGAAGTGTGTTGAACTCAGTGTTCAAAATGATTACAGTTTCAGTCTCTCCGCGAGCAAATGGCCGTGATGGCATGTTCCAAAAATATCTTTTAGCCTGCAAGGAATTGAGTGAAATGTGTTTAGTTCAAGTCTCAACTGGCTGTACTCACCATCAGATCTCTTTGGTCTTCCAAGTTTCTGAGAAAGGATGAGAACTCTTGCAAGGATTCATCTGAAATGACACATATGCAGACACTGTTTGTTTGCTTGATTTGTAATGTCAGCTTCTGTGGCTATTTTCATGACGAGAAAAATGTATGATAAAACTATATCAACTGTTTTATGCAGACACTGATCAAAGCATGATATAAGCAAATGTATGCACAAAAAAAAAAAACTCACCAATGCACTTCTCATCGTCAGTTTTGGCATCACCGATGTACTCAAATTTGAACTCACCCAGGCACTGAGCAAACTTCTGCTGGGCCAATGAAAGCTCTGCAAGACAGAGCGTGAAGACAGAGGTTTTTAAATCTGAAGGGAAATTAGGAATTGCTTTATTTTTGGATGTTCTAGTGGCAGAGAGTGTTTCCATCATTTTCATCCGGGAAGGTGTGCCACACATTAACCTACACTACCATTCAAAAAAATTGGGGTCAGTAATATTTCTTTGAAATGAATTAATTGTATTCAGCAAGGACAGATTAAAATAAATCCAAAGTGACATTAAATGTAGGGTAGGCAATATGTTTTATAAACACTTTTTGTTATACTGAAGAGTCACTTCCTGGTAGCAATCAATAATAATAGTGATAATACTATCTGATATTTGATTCTCAAATACGTGTAATTGAGTGTTTTGTCGAAACCTTTATAAATGATCTTGATCTAGATCATGAGATTGGTGCCGCCATCTTAGTTTGCGTTGCAGTTCAGAGAGTCCTGTCAGTCGGATTTACAGCACGTGAATTCATCAGTTTCTCCCGAAATACATGTAAGTAAGTAGCCGGGAACTGGGAGAAGAATAGTGTAACTATAACGTTTACTCTAAGTGTATCTGATATAAATAAAACACGTCGGCAAATTATAATTTAATTGATTGTTATTGCTGCTTCCATAGACATCAGTGTGTATTTTACAAACTCAAAATTTATTATTTTATTAGTGCTTGTGTATTTAAATGTCTGAAACCTAAAATGAACATTATGTGGTTGAAAACACTGCATAGTTGTGATAAATGACAAGCACTGAGTGCGTCAGTCTCTAGCTCTGCACAAGCCAAAGCGCGAAAGCACAGTTTGAATCTGACAGTTATGTGATGTCACTGAATGTTCTAAATCCCATAAATCTAAATAAAAATCCCATATGTGGGACCGTACTGTTCAAAAGGTTAATCTGCAGCAGCAGGTGGTACAAGTAAGAGCTCTGCAAGTTGTTTACATTTTCCTGTAATATCATGTGGTTTGAGACATAAGGTAATTTAACGGCATCTCTTGTGATGCTTTGCAGAATCTGCTGTGTGCGTTCATGTGTTTTGAAGGAGGAGTGGCTTTAGAGAGCGCTCTGAAGGGAAGTATCATGCTTTCAAAGCTAACTTGCTGTGGCTAGCTTTTCCACAATTGCCTACCCTACCTTTTATGGCATTTATAGTGTCACAAAAATATTTCTAGTTCTTTTGAACTTTCTATTCATCAAAATGTCCTGAAAAATGCGCCATAAAAGACATCTTTCAAAAACACATAGAAAAAATCTTATACAGACCCCAAACTTTTGAATGGTAAAGTATGTAAACCAATCCATGACATGACCTTAAACATTTAAGGCGCACACAATCGTTTTATTGTATTGCACTGGGAATATTTGGATAAAAATTCCCCTTTGTTCAGGTGAAGTATTCCTGAAGAATAGCTTAACAATACCACCCATTTACAGATATGAGCTGGTCATAATGAAAGTTATGCTCTGCAAACATCCTGCTGGACTTATGTTGCCAAGAGCATCCTGAAGTAGCAGGTGTTGCTAATAGATACCAAGAATTCCCCTTCCCTCAGGAAAACATGTGGAAAACCCAATGAAAAAAAGAGGTGGGAATTCGCCTGGAACATGAGGCCTGGAGAGGATTTGTAAATCAGATCGAGCAAATTTCATTCTGTGGATTCCCTAAGGATGATCCCGATATAAGTGAACTCTCACTGGGGTCCGTGGGACAGAGCAGTAGGGTATTTTAGGACAAACACTATGAGCGGTATCCAGCAATGTAGTGTCGTCAACATTGACAGCTGGGCCCGTCTGTGTGAAATGAGCTGGCAGTATAGACCTATCACGCATCTTATCCTGCTTACTATGGTGGTTTCTAAATTTGCTTGCCATATTTGTCTCAGATTTGCAGTCTTTTATCCTTGTAATCCACTTGTAAAGTCATTCCAATTGATTCCATTCAATCATTCATGAATGACCCATATTTCATCTACGGCCTCATAGCTACCCATTAAGCTGGTTACTCCACCCTCTTGCCCAGTCTGAACTAAAAACGCCTGGTCAACTCATCTGTGCGGGTTGGAGTGAATGTGGATTACTATACAACAAAGCTCAATCATGTGAGTCCGGCAGAGTGGACTTGCTGACTACATGCCCCTGGACAGAGCGGACTGAGAATGTCAAGAGATAAATGTGAATAATAAACACTGTGCTTTAGGGCAGGGCAGGAGTATTCAATTAAAGTTCCATGAATCCCAGTCTCTAAATTTTTGACTGTGAGCAGATGTCTGTAGACTATGTGACATTCAGAGTGTGCCAGTGAGATGTCAACTGTGTTTAAAGTTTATGTTAACATATCATGGTATTTTTATACTATGGTATAGTAAAGGGAACTACTGTATGGTGAAAAAAATGCTCTGATTAATAATTATATAATTTTAAGGGTTTGCCAATCATTAGCAATCTATAGCTAGGCTCAACGCTAAGGATTTTGCGATTGTGCCAGTGGTTCAAATTTTGACTTGCCCTGCCCTGCCTGTCAATGCCTCTAACTTCACAACACCACTGTGTGCAGGGGAGGTTGATCACCTAATTCTAGTGGGTATTAGGAAGAGCAAATGGCAGCCAGTGGGCACTGGACTAAATCAATGCATTGTTTGTTGACCTTCTGTTCTTTCAGCCAGACTAAAAATAGAATCACCAGGAAACTGCTTTCTTTCCTTTCTTCCATATGTGTGTAAGGTAAGCATTACTCTGTAAACATATGAAGACGTGGCTGTGGAAGTTGCCACATGTTACAACTTGTAATTAGAAGTGAATTCAAAAGGAGTGCCATGAAGAATGTAAGCAGATCAGATTGTGGATAAACAGAACTCCAGGTAAATCATGTGAAATATAAAGGTTAAATTACATAAAAAGGTAAAAATTGAAATTTTACATATAAATCACAAGAATAAATTACATTTTTAAATATATTCAGATATTTTTGATCGAATAAAGGCAGCTGTGGGGAGCATAAGAGACTTCTTGCAAAAATTAGATTAAAAATGTAGTACTTAATGTAGCACAACGTATTTGAAAGGAAATGAACAGTGACACAATAAGCGATTCTGAAAGTGCTGCAATTGTGTGATCACTTTGCTTATAAAAGGTTATGACAGATCCAAATCATCACTGCTGCATAGTTGCATTTTTCCAGCTGCCAAATATGTTAATGTATTGATTACTTCCATTTTGCATTTCTGCACTGTGTTGGAGATGTTAGCATGTCTCTAATAAGATCGGTCACAAACATGACCCCTGCACGATCTAATGTGTAGCGTCTTTTTAACTCACTGTCGTGCATTGTGTGCAGCACATTTCTTCTCCCGCTTCATGTTTCGTCCATTTTCTCCGCTGCTAAGAAACTAGTAAGCCTCTTAAAAGTCCTCAACCGTACTCATAACAATTTTGGACCTTAAGACCTCTTTTAAGGGTTAAGATGCTTTCTGATTTACTTCTTTCTTTACTAGTATCTTTTCTTTAATTCTAAGAGGAAAAGAGGAAAAAAGGAAAAAATAATTTTCTGAGAATTTTGTCACTAGGAGCAACTCTTTACACCGGCCCAGACCATTAATTGTGGTTTTGAACTACTCTTTATTGTCAGAACATGACAAACACTTGCCAAGCAGGTGAACATTTCACAAATCTGATGTAGAACATTCAAAACATTTTTGAATTATTTAGGTCTACACTTTTCCAGTCATTTTTCCAGTCAAGTCCCCCTGTAGTCAATAATTTTATCCCTTAAAACTCATCTTTGATCACCAAAATGACATATTTAAATGACATTTTAATTCTTCATACCTTAAAATAGCTTGAATGTAACTCTACACTAGAGCTGCAACTAACGATTATTTTCTGTCGACTAATCTAACGATTATTTTTTCGATTAGTCGACTACTCTAGATTAATAAAAATAATCAATAGTGTACTTTTTTTGATTAGCTAATGAATCCTTTGGATAACTTTACAAAAAATTATAAGTACAACTTCTAATATAATATTTCAACTTTTATTAAATTTTTTCCAAAAAAATACTTCAATGTGGTTGAAATTTTTACAGTATACATCATGTTGAGTATGCTATCGGTAAATGTAACAGCCATCCGGGGCGTGCAAACAGTGACATCCTTTTTATGAAAGAAATCTTGTAATTTGCCTCTTCCTGAGAAAAAACAAACACAATAATTAACATGAGGAACAAATTTAAACATGAAATCTATGAATGCTTACAATATATAAACTGTACTGTATTTCAAAGAGGGTAGTAAATCTGCATATTTCTGAAATGAACTGAATGTGATTAATTACAATGTTTAATATGATTACTTTGATTACAATATTAATTGTATTTCAGAGAGTGTAGTGAATTTGTCATTTTATTATAACTAATAATAATAATAATATTATAACATTTACCTAATGAGATAATTCGTTATTAAATCACGTACTTATGATTATGTTTTATTTAATTGGCTTGTGCTAAAAGTAAACAAAAATGCACTAGTAGCCTATTTATCTATATGCTCACGTACACTACTTAATTTTAAGTCTACGTGTGCATAAACAACTTCTAACAACCAGTAAATGTTAATTAAAAGTTAAAGTTTGCTTTATTTTTGCCAAAGTAACCTATACAGTAATATGTTTACAGTTTATACCGTTAGCGATTAGCATTACCATTATTACCTAGCATATATGAAATAATTCTTGACCAAAACAGCAGGTAAGAACGCAAGGATGTTTTCTTCTGAGGTGCTCATTAGGGGTGTGACGAGACAGGTAGCTCACGAGACGAGACTCGAGATTGAGTTCACGACAACGAGACGAGACAAGATTTTTACACACTATTTTTAAGAAATCCTCAATGGCGAAATACATGACTAGAAAAAATATTCTACAGGTGTATTTGAAATGTTTTAACTAATCATCTTGTAATGAATGTCATTTCAGTTCTACTTTCTGAGTATGAATTATCATATGCAGTAAAAGACAACAATACTGAAGTACTGTAAAAGGTTTTGCCACTAACTCAACTGACTGACTTCTCTTCTGTATCCACAAACTGATCATAGAAATAAAAACAGTATAAATAAAAATGATAACACTTTACAATAAGGTCTCATTTATTAACATTAATGTATTAACCAACATCAACTAACAATGAGCAATATATTTGCTACAGTATTTATTCATCTTTGTTTATGTTAGTTAATAAAAATAGTAATTCATAGTTAGTTCATGATAATTCACAGTGCATTAACTAATGTTAACAAATGAAACCGTATTGTTTGTGCTTAATAAGATTAAGAGAAAACTGTTATTCATTTTTATGGGAACACTTTACAATAAGTGCAACCATAATCACACTCTCTCAATATTCAAAGTGCAAATAAGACCAAATTTTTCTTTGATACAGAGCTAAGAGATGGTTACAACTACACTGCCCAGCCTAAAATAGCTTTCGTATTGAGAGATATTTGTATTCATGAGGGAGCCGCTTTCAAAATGCGGGGTATTGACATCGCGTTTGAATGCGCGCTCGCGTTTACTTTCACTTTCGCGATCGCACGTACTCTGTAAATATGGAGCGGCGGCGACCGTTATCCAACTGAATTAAATGTTTTTTATTTAAATACAAAGCAAAACGACAGTGGAGGCATAATGTAAACGTAGCGCTGGCATATTCTTTCCTAATCATCCTAACCACTCTGTCATGGCAATATCACAAGACTACTTTTTGCCTCGACAAGAAATCTCGTCACATTTTAATCTCGCGTCACACCCCTAGTGCTCGTGCATCGCAGTTGTTCTGCCATGGTACGCCATTTCGGTTTTGCAAACGGAACAACTGACCATTTTATTTGGCCTCTGTTTAAAGTATTCCCATACTTTTGATAATCGTGGTCTAGGTTTTTGTGATAGAATGGAACTTTCTCCAACTTTGATGTCGACGCGTCGTTGCAGCACTACTCTACACCTTTGCCTCATTTAGTATACGCGGTTCTATGAATATGCAAATTAGCCCTGCCTCCACTCACTCGCTCAGAGATCCACTCGTTCGTGATCACAAGTTGACATGATTGGTTACAAGGTAGTTTGTGACACCATCAGAAACACTAGTGTTTTAAACTGCGTTTTTGAGACTGTCCTTTGTTCACTGCAGTTTTAAGGAGAAAATACTCAGCAATGGTGTTAACTGATGAATTTGCATATGGTTTGTCTTAAAGCACATTAAAAACACCACACAGACATATAAACATTAAAAACTTGATTTTCATCACAGGAGGATTTTAATAGAAAAAATTATATCTTAGTTTCTGCATGTTCAAACAGGTGATATTGTTTCAAGTCATGAAACAGTTTTGTGTTGCCTGACTTTGATGATGCGTATCTTCAGCAGAGATTGCACTGCAGTGCAGGCTGCAATATTAATAATATTACATGTTTTGTCTCTTAGAAATGAACATTTGACAGTAGCTTGAGTTGACAGTAGTAGTAGCAGCTTGAGTTAGGATGCAGATATAAATATATGCTCAATAACAAAAACAGTAACATCTGTAGAAATTGTAACCTCATTTTTATATGGTAAAATTGAAATATTCTGACAGTTTGAGTTTATTAAAATTAACCATTGGTCATCCATAGTAGCATACATTAAATCATGACAACCACAGTTAAAACCACACATACAGCACCTCAATACCATGGTAAAATGTAACAATATGGATTCTATGGTATTTGTATGAAAAACAGTAGCCTATGCTATAGCTTAATCACAAAAATATATTAATTATATTCCATTACTCCTTTAATACATTTAATACATGTCTACATTAGTAATAAAATTCAATATGAATATCCCACATTTCTGCCACAATATCATGGTGCAGTTAGTGTTACTACAGTAAATCCATGGTAAATGATGGCGATTTGTAGATTAAAAAGCTTTTTTCAGCTTTTGCCGCATAAACATTATCGAACATTTATCGAACTCTTGATATCGTTTTTATCAAGGAAAATTAAACCTATATAATGTAACAATAATGTAAGTGGCATGAGCAACTCAATTTAAAGACTATCTAAAAAAACACCAATCTTCAAATCTACTATTTACTTACAGCGGTTATCTAGGCAACGTCAGCAGAAAAAACAAGTTCAGAAACTGTAGATATGTTCTACCCCGTATACTCTGGACTCTAAACAACAACGCTGACTCAGCAGTAATGTGCAGGCATAGACAGGACGGTCAGAGACCTGACTCATGACATCGAGATCTGCTGCTCACTCATGGGGAATGCTTGAAGCATTGATGTGACTTAAGGAGTCTTAGGATGTGCAAAGGACATGTGCAAAGTCAGTGTTATGGGAATACCAAGAGGGGCGTGCAAGCAGGCACACATGAAGGTTCGGCCCAATGACAAACCCCCAAAAATTCCCTGGCCAATCCGAGGGAATTCCTTCAACAGTAAAGCATTTTGAAAATACAAACCAAAAACAACACACCCTGGAAACAGTGAGTGTAAGGTCAAACTCTGAGTACAGCCAAACCCTGGTGTTGACCAAAGGAAAATATTTTGTCAAATTTTTGACAGAGACTCAGTGACCATTACAATTTTCTGCACCAAGCATAAGCCATAGATTTGATAACAAATATATTATGTAGACCATAAAATGTTAGCAAAAAGCCACTCGTTCCAGGAAACTGACAACTCTGTCGTGTCAACCTGTATATTATGGAGAGGTTAAATACGGGTTTGGTGCCTTATTGTCAAAACAGAGGCACTGACATAGACACATATTTTAGTTTCAAACATAGAGGTCTGCATTTAAAGTGACGTTATACGTTTTAAATTGAAAGTGAAGACACACTTTGCTGATAAATTCAACTGCACCATGACTTGACACCCTTTCAAAAAGATAATAATTCACCAAAAAAGAAGAGTTAAGATGAATGTTACCAAAAAAAAAAAAGAAAGAAAAAAAAAATCTCCATAAAAGGACCAAATATAGCGCATTAAGGTGTGTCACATCAGGTTGGATGCCAATGATTCAAAATTTCTTTGGTTCTCATGTGTCTAATCCTATTAATGATCATGAGGTGCTAAATTTAAATATGCACACAATGGAGTTGTAAGGACTACTTTTATGGGCTTTACTGCCCATGGTTAGCATTTACTTTTACTGTATAGAAAAGAGAAACATCCTGCATAACATCTCCTTTATTTCTTCAATGGAATAAAAAAAAAAGTTTGGAACATCAAGAAGATGACTTTCAACTGTCTTTTTTGTTTGTTTGTTTTTGGCTTTACTGAGAGAAAAAAAGAAAAAGGAAAAAACAAAAACAAAAAAATATAATATTTATAATAAACCAGAGCAATTTCTGATATTTACCTACATCTAGACGATCGGGTGTGTTCTGCACATTTTTGTCTACTACACATACATGAGCATGCGTGATGCTCATGGATTTTCAGTGTCTTCTGTGTTACTGTATGGTGACACTTCACATGTACTTCATCTGCAGAGCTGCTCTAGGAGCTCACTTCAGGAGCATTTCACCATTTAATTTGAGAAAAACTAGGCTATCTGCAAATACAAACAGAAATGTAAAGGTCTTCACAAAAAGAATGATGAAAAATATTTTCTATAGTAAAAAAAAAAAAAAANTAAAAAAAAAAAAAAAAAAAAAGTACTTCTCAATATAATAATAACAAATTCAATGTAGTAAAACAAGACACTAATTATTATTTTAAGGGATATCATAAAAAGGTTTTTTTTTCAGTTGATTACATTTATAAAAAGAATATTAAATTGTTAAAGGTCGGACGCTGGTCACTATTAGGGATGTGCAACAGCGACCGAGTACTCGACCGTGACAGCGACGATCGATCATGTAAACCAGTGGTTCTCAACCAGCGCCACCCTATCCATTATCCAGATCCCAAACGTTTTTTTAAAGAGCGACCCTTTTTTTTTCCTTTTCTTTTTTTTTAAATTGACGCAACCAAACCAAGTCAAGCTAAGCATAAGAATACTAAAATATATAATATACATATACAGAACAATAATAAAAACTTACAAGTAGCTATAAACAAGCCAAAACGAATTCATTTGAAGCGAAACTGAAAGTAAAAACCGGTGTTCTCACGCAGCCTACCTCTCTTGTTCGGCACGAATTCAAATGTTTTCATATTAGCAATGTGTATTTGGATGCTGAACTATCATTTATTATGTAAACTAGGATTTGTACTCAACTCCCATTTCAATATCGACGAAAAAAATCGTCCTCTTCACAAGAGCAAAAATGTGCTTGGCAGGACCAGTTTCAGCGGTGGTCACGCTGAACGGCACATATTTAAAACGAGCAGTGTAATTTTTTATGTTTGGCTGACTGTATTTTATTTTGATGATGAACAGGCTGCAATGTCAAGTTTGCAGTGCTAGACTTTGTTGTGTGCGCACGCGAGACGCCGGCGCGATCACTTCAACTGTTTCCTTATACCAGCAGAAACAACTTAAAAACTCCGTAATTTACAGATATGAGTAAGACATTATTCGATACTGCGAAGTTTACTTTTATACTCACACTAAAAACAGAACATTGTGCTTTGGCAAAATAAAGAAAACAGGATGCGCTTTTTGCCTTCTCAGTTTCCTTTCCTTGAACTTTGTGGAGCGCTGCGCCACGGCTCGCAAAAATGAATCAAACTCAGCAGCATAGGCTATTCGTCACATAGTATTTTTTCTTTTGCTTTGTTAATTAATTAAGTCAAATATATTTTATTTATTCATTTTAGACTATGCTTTTATGAAAACATTTTTTTTTTAACATAGGCTAACTTACACAAACTATGATTCCTGTCAACCCATTTTTAAGTCTGAAAACCAAACTTCAATGTTTTAAATAAACTATAGACAAATAAACTTCGACGACGATGTTTTCTGAAACTTAAGTCGCATGCTTCGCATTACGAAGGGAACTTGTGACTTCTGTGAGAAGATGCAGAAGAACTGATGAAATACGGATCATTAAACGCGTATATGCACTGGCAGCCTCCACATGAACGCGCTCGCGCACAAATGTCTCTGAGTTTAAACATCTGATTTCTATGTCGAGGGCTGTGTTGGTCGGACTTTGTTGGGCCTAATGCATAATGCCACGGTGTTTTACGCACAAATGGTCACAACACACCATGAATATGCCAATAAATGGTTTCCATCACCTTAACGCGCATTTGAACTAACGCAAAACTCAAGATAATCTGCGTCTGCATATTGAATTTCTTTGATAATTCTGACATTATTATGGCTATTATATTATGAATGGAAGAATAGGAATGCAGGATTTGTTGTGACACCTTATAAAACGAAAGAATAAAGAATAGCATAAATCAATTTAATTAAAACATAAAAATGTAAATGAATAAATCATTTTTAAAATGGGCAAATGAGTAGACAATTAAAATTGTTGTGCAATACTTGTTTTATGTTAAATGTTTGATTATTTATGTTAAATGTAAAAACATTAAATAAAATAGAACAATAAATTAATAAATAGTAGGCCTATATTAAAAATAAATAGACATATGAGACTGTTTATTGATATCTTTAAAACATAGTTTAATAAAGCCAGCAGTTAAAAACAATTTGACAGTTTTTTTTTTATTTTTTTTATCCATTTGAAAATATAGTTAAAATATGCTATTATAAACTCGTAGGGGCAACAAATCAACTTCCGACTCTCTCCCATGCCACTCAGAGTATGGGCTGTCATTGGACAGTAAAAACGACCGTATATGGTCATTTAAGCGGTAATGTTTTGTTACGCATTTAGGAGAGTATTGCAAGCAGCTGCTTACATTAATCTTACTTTCGAAAAAAACTAAAAAAATACAATCATGATTTTTACATGAAACATTATGTTATAATTATAGGCCTAAATACCTTGGTATCTGCTCGTTTTTATCAATGGTATAATTAATTCAATTCAAATTTATTTAGTTTGTCATTATTAATTTGTGTTCATAATCAGAATAAACACATATGAACAATTAGATTAAATTATTATTGTATTATTAATTATTTTTAACTAGCCTATCTGAAAGTATCCAAGCAGCGTTTCGAGCTCAGATGTGACGGCGGAATTAATACATTACCTAAATGTGATTAAAGAATATTTAAATTATCAATCAAATTGACATTTCCTGCTTGCAGTCTTGCGAGTTAACAATAATGCCTGATCAGTAACTACTTGGTGAACAAAGAAAACATTTTGGCACAAGGCAGTGGCATTAGTTAATGCCTAAAAATGTAAAAAGTTTACCTTATAGAATTTAGTTTCATTCATTTTAAAATCAATGGGAACATGATTTATTGAAAATATTTGAAAATATAAGTGGTTCTTAAGTCAATACTTTTTTAATGGCTTGTCAA
This sequence comes from Anabarilius grahami, assembly GCA_003731715.1. Lineage (NCBI taxonomy): Eukaryota > Metazoa > Chordata > Actinopteri > Cypriniformes > Xenocyprididae > Anabarilius > Anabarilius grahami. The sequence goes on from RJVU01049572.1 coordinate 2,734,635, forward strand.
CTTTCCATTCCTCCGCTGCGTGATTCTAGTCAGCGCTGGATTCAAGCCACCACTGGTTTGTTGTCAGCGCGAAACACATTTTTCTGCATTCTTTCTGAATTCTTGTCAGCACTTTAGCGCTGGTCTGTGACTGGAAAAATAATCGTTGCAAAAGAAATGATACATAACGTACTCGGTTACTGACGTAACCTCGGTTCCCTGAGATACGGAACGAGTACTGCGTATGGGGAAAAGTCTCCCTTTTTCCCCGTTACTGAAGCCTTTTTCAATAACGCAGTGNAATCTTGTCTTGCCTGGATCTTTGGTGTAAACTCGTGAACGCCCCCCAAGAACACCTGAACGCCCCCCTTTTAAAAAACTTGCTTCCAACGCCCCCCGTTGTTCTCTGAACGCCCCCGTTGAGAAACACTAATGTATACGATGATCGAAATGTATTTTTTCTTTTTTCTCCTGATTGGTTACAGTAGCACTTTGGGCGGCGTCCTGAGCTCCGATTGTTTAGCTTTCCACAGTGTGCGTCAAAAGACGTGAGAAGAGAGAGAATGGCCTCAAAGTCACGTAGTGATGTCGAGCCCGATCACACGAAAATGTGTATCAATAGTACGAGTGTGTAATCTAGTAGAATATATACGCCAAAATTAGTTTTGGCGTGTTTATGGTACGCAGTTTTTCGCGTGCATATGATACGCACTTTATGGCGTATTATACGCACGAAACACCCACCCCCCATCCCCATCCTAACCAAGAGCGTGTCATATACACGCCATAAAGTGCGTATATGCACGCGAAAAACTGCGTACCATAAGTACGTCAAAACTCATTTTGGCGTATATATATTCTACGAGATTACACACTGATCACATGTGATCGCGTTGGAGAGTCTAGTTCCACTTTGACAAGATATATGAAAATACAGTTCAATGCAAGCTGTGCAGTGCCAAGCTTTTATCTTGTGCTGAAAATATCCTTTCAATTCTATTCGTAATTAATATAGCTGTAAAATAACATTTTGGAAACTGAATCCAAAATATTGCTGAAATATTAGTTGCACTTTTTAAAGCACAATCGGAGTTACACTTTCGGTCAAGCTTACGTTTGCATTCGCAAACCTTTTGCAGATGAAAGTTGTAATAGCTACATCTGATTAATCTAGGATGCGTTGGGTCGGGATATCAACATTTATTAAGATGCTGAATGCGCTGCATATCTGTGTTTAGTTTCATGCTCAAATGCAATGCCCGATATTGACTGAGTTATTTGAGACGGTCATATTGCTTTTAGATGTTTCTTTGAAAAAAAAAAAAAAAAAATACTGATGTTATAATAATGCAGCAGTGCATTTTTCGTCATATTTGTTCAATGGCATAATTTGCATCGCTTCGAAAACGTGCAGGCGATTTATGGAATCACTTAATAATGTGATTAAAAATAAAGCACAGATCTGACATAAACATGGCATTATAATGAGAACTTTATAGAAATCTACAGTAAATTCTGTCCTTACCCGTTATTCAATGCGCTGTCGTGAAAGCGCGCGCTCTCCCTCTCTCTCTCTCTCGCTATAGCGCGTAACTAAAAGTTCACTGGCATTTGCATCCTTTTGTGCCGATACAAGTTGTAATGTTACGTCTATGTTATGTATCTAAGTTATCTGATTAATATAGGATGTGTCATAGAACGGGCTTCAGTTTATTGGCGTCACTCACCTCAGGCGGCTATTCCTTTTTAGATGCTTCCTTATTAAAAACATTGCTGCATTATAATCAATCTAACACTGTTCTAATCACGTTTTCATGTCATATTTTTATTTTTAACATTCATTTTCCTATATTTTCATTATCTCCATGACAGCCATGCCTCCTCTCTGACAAGCAGGTTTACAGACAGCCGAGCAGGACAAACACAGACACACACAAACATAAAAGACACTTGTGTAACAGAACAGTGTTACTCAGTGTCTGATTACACATAAATGTCTTGCAAGACACACCCCCTCTCACTCCATTGTAATTTGTGTACCGTTTGAACTGTCTTGTATGGTTGAACACAGCATCGGCCGAGTTACTCATGTCATGTGTGGGTTTATCGAGTTTTAATGGTTTCTTTCCTGATTAATTATGCATGAAACATCAGTTGTGTTGCACTAACGTTGCGGAAAATACATTAAAGAAATATTAGCTGATCTTATTATGGAAGATCAATATAAAACATTTCAATGATGTGTGGTTTATCTTGGTTCATCTAGTTTTTGTCACTGAGCCCAGGAAACCAGAAAGGGGGGGGGGGGATGCCACTCCTATTGCTTATCACAGGAAAACACATCTGGGCACATGCAATACTGTAAGAACAGGGTACAGTCAATGTGACACGACAGTGAGGTATACTTCTGCTACGCTTTCCCCAAAGGCATTTCGTACAAGGATTCCAAAACACAGTGTCACAGTTTTCTTTCCAAAGAAATAAAGACAAGCACTTCAGCAGCAGAACTGCCTTTGGACTAAAGACACACACCCAGTCTGAGTCTTAATCACTGCAATCATTCATAAGCACTGTGAACCAATGAGTAATGAGCACTTAGAAAAAACCTTTGGAAACTTGTCATTTTGCAAATGCTTATTATCTTGAGCAATTTACAGTAATGGCATGGACAGTCTTTCTGAAATACCTTGTCTTTAGTGCTTGGAAAGAGAATTTCAGTAATTCAGCCATTTCAGTTCATGGACAGCACTTACATGGGATCAGACCTAGTTCAACCAGTGAAGACGTTGTGATGCGAATAATGAATTGATTTATCCTTAAACTGAAATCATGCCTTTTCTGATTTTAAAACCCACCTAGAAAGGGTCTACTACTTTTGTTGATTAAGATTTTGTGAGCAGTCTGGTTTGAGTTTACATGTTCACCCAGAAATCCCCATTGAGTCACATACTGAATATAAAACAGAAACTTCATTTTGGAAAGTGATGTCACTCACAATGACGTCCTGATTGGACCCACATGTGTGCTTTAGCTCAGTATGCCTCATGCAGATCTAAATCAACTAGCCCATGCATGTACATATGATTTGGGGATATAAGGGAAAACAATGACCCTAACTTACTCAAAGGCTAACTCAAGAAAAGACATTAGCCTGGTTGTCAATAACTTCTGGTTATGTAGAGGTCTAATGATATATTTTAAAACACATTAAGAAGTAAAATGTGTTTTTGTTAAGAATCATCTGAATGGTGTACACACACGAGTACTCAAAATGTTTTTTCTATAAAAAAGCGTTTTAATTATGTATAGAGCGGGTTACTCCCTTAATGCATTTCACCATGTGGAAATTATGTTACTTGCTGTGTTTCACTAAACGTCAGAGAGAACACTCATTGGCTGTCACCTCTGTAGACACACTATAGCGTAATGTAGTTTGCTGATGTGGACACTGGACCACTCTCTTGAATTAAAAAAATGCAGATCAATACATCACAGGCTCAGCAATATAAATCACCACTTTAAAGGTCCAGAAAGGAACTAAAGACATTGTTAAAACAGTCGATGTGACTGCAGTGGTTCAACCTAATGTTTATGATGCAACAAGAATACTTGTGTGCAAAAACAAAAACAAAACAAAACAATATCTTCTCTTTGTGTCATTCTCATACGTTGTTTACGTCCAGCGCTTCCAGGTTCTACATCAGAACGCCGACTCATTATTGGCCGGCTCCTGTGTCAGCATCACACGCATGCGTCGTGCTGCTCATGTGATCAGTTTTGGCCAATACAATATAGTGCATAAATTATTGCGGGAATATCATGCTTTATAAGTGTGAAACCTGCAGGAATGTGTAAAATTATGCGCAATAACCTAAATCTCATGCCAAAATTCGGTCCCTGCAGATGAATGTACATCATTAGTACCTGCACAAAACAGATAAGAGTCACCGGTTGGCAATGGGAATGAAACTCCAGGAAGATTAATAATAAAGTGTCTGAATAAATACCAGCACAATCTCAGTCTTCAGCACAGACATTCCCCAGTGCTCTCAAACAAGTCCTTTTAAGGCATGCTGGGAGAAATACTGGAAATGGCCAAGATCTCCCTTATGAACGCAAGAGGCCCATCTATTACTATTACTAGTCATCTATTACTTAAATAATTGAGTTTCAGTTTCCTCTTACTTGGAAAAAAGGACAGACATTTATTAGGCTAAATTGTGAGTGCAGGTTAAAAGAGCACCAAAGTCTCAAGGGTGAAGGGGTTATGTAACAAAGTATGCAAAGGGATGTGGGGTATGACAGTAAAAATGAAACAGATGGAGGTTCAGGTCAAGTCCATTCTGAACTAATCAAGATGAGGGACATTCATTCTTCAGGTTCACACAGTCTCAAAATGTCATTCAACTGGTGGTCTTTTAAACAATTCTCGGCTTCTGAACAATGGTTCTGAAATTTCAACAATATATTATAAGTAGCTAATTCCCAAGAACAAACAATTCACACAAAGGAATTAATAGCGCTATGATTGACACTAGAGGAAAATCCAATGCTAATCAATACAAACAGAGGGGAAAAAAAACATAAAAAATAGGGGAAGAGAGAAAGAAATAGTGAGGGAGTAGAATTAGGAAGAACAAAGCAGCGTAGTGTCCAGACTGATAACATCCCATGTTTGAATACATAGAATGCCCAGGTTAAAGTACAATTATATTAACTCTTATTTATGCATAACTAAAAAATAGGACAGAGTTAAGGTAGTTTTAGTGCAAAGACTTGATCCACACAGCTAACTAATTCATAAATTTTCACCATGATCATTAATTTGTGTGCATTAGTTACAACTGTAGTATTATTTCCTGATTTTTATTATTCATGAATGAATACAAGATGGTGGACATTGCGAGAGAAATTTTGTTTTAAATTTAATTCACTGCCAAAAAGTATCTTTAAAAAAAAAGAAAGAAAAAAAGGTCATTGTAATTATGAGTAGATTGTTTAGCCAATATTTGCACATGCTGTGTATTTGTTAGTGATGTGCACTATGACTTATTTCATTAACATTTAAATTGACATTTTGTAACAGACAACTAGTCTAACAAACCCCCAGAGGACAGTCAATGTCTCTATGATTGATCCATCTGAAATAGACTTAATCTATGAATCAAACAGTCAAATCCTACATTGAATGCCGCTGAAAAATATATGCAATGCACTTATATTATATATGTGATGTGTTTATGTCGCATTAAGATTATTGCATAATATATTAACCTTTACTTAAGTGTTCACTTTATCAGCAAAAACCAATATAATATTTATTAAAATCAACTGAATCAGTAGGCAATGCATTGCAGTGCCAATAAGGGAAAACTCAACAGCCTATTATAAACAAAATTCCTCAAATAAAAACTAGCCAAAACAAATTGCCACATGTCAAGGTATTGTTTGCATCTGTGTTAGAACATGCTTGTGTATGCAAAGTAGGCTACCTGTACACATGTTGACAGGCAGCAAAAGTGCAAGAAATCTTGACGTGTACTAGCATTATCTATTTATACCTTATCTGTTGTTGTAAAGTAAGTTTCATTTATAATGTTTCCCCTTTAATTCGGTATAAAATGTCATATTAGTAGGACTACATGCAACAAAACATTAAGACTTGTGTCCTCTTCATATAACAGCTCTAATATAACACTGAGGGCACAGTTAACCATCAAGCTAAATTACGAGCATGACTGTGTTTACACGGCCATCTCTTTGTCCGATCTTTCCTGTTCCACTCACTGATCTTTTCCAGGCCTCTGTTCTTCCCCTTTCTCCCTTGCTCATTCTTTCTTTCTTTTCTTCCCCTAAGGCCTCTTTTGGCTTAAACATCTCCAAATTTATGAAGCACAATATTTTTTGACGAGCATGACATCATTCTCAACCCTATGGGCTCAGTATCAGTATTAATTCCATGAATGCGTTAGAGATATGATCATTTCTGTGGAATACCAATGCAGCCATTCCAGGGCTGCAACACGTCTACATGCTGAACTGAGATAGAAGTCTTTGGTTTTGAAAACTCACTTGAGACCGATAAGGCCACAACAAATCTTGTTCTTGCTAAGCAAATGGAAGAACATATGCTAATTCATTAGAACAAACTGACGTAAAAGTTCTGGAGAGAGTGTACTAAACAAATCAAAAAGGAGAGTCATCAAGCATAACTCAATAGAAGGTTAAAGGATTAGTTCACTTTCAAAATAAAATTTTCCTGATAATTTACTCACCCCCATGTCATCCAAGAAGTTCATGTCTTTCTTTCTTCAGTCGAAAAGAAATTAAGGTTTGAAAGGGATGAAAACATTCCAGGATTATTCTCCTTATAGTGGACTTCAATGGTCTCCAAATGGTTGAAGGTCAAAATTAGTTTTAGTGCAGCTTCAAAGGGCTTTAAACGATACAAGACGAGAAATAAGGGTCTTATCTAGCAAAACGATCAGTCATTTTCTAAAAAAATACAACTGTATATGCTTTAAAAACACAAATGATCGCCTTGCAAGTGCTTCCACCATTCCACTTTCCGTTTCATTTTCATTCAGAAGTGAACTAATCCTTTAATTACTTTTTGGTGTCACCAACCAACCTTCAACCTTAAAGGGACAGTTCACCCAAAAATGAAAATTCTGTCATAAATTACTCACTCTCAAGTCATTCCATACCCGTAAGACTTTTGTTCATCTTCGGAACACAAATGAAGTTCAGATATCACACGTCATCAGCACATTCTGTAAGGCTATGTAGAGTAGTAGACAGTCACAGAGGACCGCAAACAAACAGCAGCCATCTTTTACAGTTCCTCCTGAACCAAAACAATGGGTTTACGCTGCGTTATGCCATAACTACCATAATTAAGAGATGGCAAACTGTGACGTTCTACTCGGACCGGTTCACATCCTCAGACTCTGATGTGTTTCTTTGGCAACACTATCAACACCAAAATGAATCTGCAGCATTCAGGTGGTAAAAGTCAGAGCTCTTTAAGTTGTTTACGTTCATTACTATTGTAATGTTACGCCGTCTCTCGTAATGCTTTGCAGACTCTGCTCTGGCTGTGCACATTCATGCGTTTTGAAGGAGGTGAGGCTTTAGAGAGCGCTCTGAAGGGAGGGTGGGATCTTATGCATTCAAAGATAGCTTGCTATTGCTAGCCTCTCTGAAATTGCTTACCCTACCTTTAATTTACATATCAACAACTAAAGAGAAATATCTAAGGTTCCATATATATATATACACGAGTAAAATCATTTACTCATCATGTTGTTCCAAAACGCATAAGTCTTTTATTCATTTTTAAAACACAAATGAAGATATATATATATATATATATATTATAAATCTTCATTTGTGTTTTAAAGATAAATAAAAGACTTATGGGTTCTGGAACAACATGATGGTGAGTAAATAATTTTAATTTTTGGGTAAACTATCCCTTTAATGTTATGTAAATACAAATGAAGGGGATACAGTATGTTCAATGTGTTGTACTATTGTGTACCTAACTGCTGATCAGTCAGCCAATGGAACATAAAAAAAAACTAATAAAAAAAACAACAACTTTGAAAAGCGTTTTTTTTAAAGTTACAAATTACGGCTGCAAGATATCAAAGAAAAATGTAATATGCAATAAATCATTAAATGATGCAATATGCGATATGGTAATGCTTCAAGTGTGTAAAATCTATTTAAATAATAAAATATTAATAAAATTATTTAAATATATTTAAAAACTGAAAACGATATAACCAACATACGTTTCACATTATTTCTGGGAGAAAAAGCACCCTTCAACTTCTAAAGTGAACAGCAGTGTTTTACTGTAGCATTACATCAAGAGTAAGTGTTATTTTAATGTCAGTGTAAACCAGGGGGTTTGAAACTGTTCATGGAGCCTCCCAGCAATGTGCATTTTGGATGTCTCTCTAGACACACCTCGATCAGGTCATGCAGTACTAGCTGATCTCACAGCTGATCAGCTGTGTTTAATAAGGGAGACATTAGCTGCATCTGAAAACTGAAAAATGCTGTCTTCAGAGGATGCATTCCAGGGTAGGAAGGCATCAAGGCATGTATCCTTCGCTGCCTTTGATATCCCACAATCCTGTGCTTTCCATTCTGTGACAGTTGAGCTAAAAAATCAAGATGGCATCTAAAAACGTTTTGGTTGGTGGTCCGTTTGTGTGTAAATGTAAATTTTTGACCATTGTTTTCCACTTTTGATGTCATTTCTAGCGAGAAATTACTACTGTAGTGCTTAAATATACACTTAGTCATCACCAAAGCTCACACTTTTTTGCGGTAGATCATTAAATCAGTACGCTGCCTCAGAAGTCTGTGCAAAATCATTTTCATGAGGTGCCTTCCTGCAAAGACATTGTCTGATAGGGCAGCAAGGAAACAAGTCAGACAGCTACCTTAGATTTTGGATGCAGATTTTGGATTGAAAATGTGCAGTGCTGGAGAGGCTCCAGGAACAGACTGAAAATCCCTAATGTAAATAAACAAACAATTCAAATACCACTAACTCTTTGCCCAGCTTGGTAATATAGTTATATCAACCTGAAAACTTAACACCAAGAACATCCAGGTAAACAAACGCACCTCAAACTAGGGGATGTCAATTATTTTTGTTATTGTACTTCATCTTTGTTATCAAAAACAAGAACAAGGATGCAAATTACGAACCATAGGACAAAATAAAACAAAGATACAAATGAAATTAACAGTGCTTTAAGTTTTTCAAGTAGGACTATGTTAGATTTAATGGTAGTATTCAATTAAGACAAAACAGAAACTGAATAACCAATTTTAAAAATCAAACACTGCATAGTTTTCACTGTATTAATTAATATACACCGATTCTTATTAAAGCATCAAAAGTTATTTAGTCAAGAGAAGTAAGTGATTTTCATAATTGATTTTCGATTTTGATTTTAAAATACAAGATAACTGAGGTAAAATGATTATTGTGCCGCTGCCGCATTCCGTCCATCGCACCTTCCTTTCCTTCACAGCGGTGCACTTTCATTCCTCACTAAAAGCTGAAACTTAAAGGGATAGTTCACCCAAAAATGAAAATTATCCCATGACTTACTTACACTCAAGCCATCCTATATGACTATCTTCTTTCAGACAAACACAATCGGAGTTATATTAAAATACAGCTATGGAAAAAATTAAGAGACCACTCCAAGTTCAGAAATCAATGTTAAGTGGTAATTTTTTCCATAGCTGTATATCCTCTTCCAAGCTTGATAATGGTAGTGAAGGGGGTGTGAGATTTTGAAGCCCAAATAAGTGAATCCATCCATCATAAAAGTAATCCATACGGCTCCAGGGGGGTCATAAAGGTCTTCTGAAGCAAAGCAAGGGGTTTTTGTAAGAAAAATATCCATATTTAAAACTTAAAATAGTGTAATATCTAGCTTCTGTACACATCAGCAAAAGGGTAACCCCTGACCCGACCAATGACATATTGACGAACGCGGAAGTGCAGAGGATAGACCAAAACAAAACACTAAACAAGCTAACGCTACTGCTACGTCCTACATCCTACATCGCGTCAGAGGTTACTCTTCTGGCGTAAATCAATGTGTACGGCCATCTGCCGGAAGCTAGTTATTATAGTTTATATGGGTATTTTTCTTACAAAACTCAATGCTTCACTTCAGAGGGCCTGTATTAACCCCCTGGAGCCGTATGAATTACATTTATGATGGATGAATGCACTTTTTTGGGCTTCAAAATCTAACGCTATCTTCACTACCATTATCAAGCATGGAAGAGCCAGGATATATTTTAATATAACTCTGATTGTGTTCGTCTGGAAGAAGATACCTAGTCATATACACCTAGGACGACTTGAGGGTGAGTAAATCATGGGATAATTTTCATTTTTGGGTGAACTATCGCTGTAACATCCAAATCAGCCAAACAAGTGAGTGTTGTAAAATGCAGTCTACCATTCTTAAACTGCGGGATGTTTTTTTTAATTAAACGGTGCCATTAAAAGTGCATTAAGCCGGAAAAGAGACCCTGTTCCCCAGGTAGCTTTTTTTGTGCGTGCTCCAAGTCGGGTTGATGGGCTTTGGATACGCGCCTAAATGCGTAAAAAAATTAATTAATAAAATGCCTTTTTTGGAGAGTATTCACATAAACACAGTGGGTTATGTCTTAAGTAAATGCACAGTTAAGAAAGAAAATGCATGTGTAACATTAGGCTATACTGGATTCACTCACTGATCTTGACTGAATAACTTAAGCAGGTTTAATAAGGATTAATATTTATTTAATGTGTACAGTAAGACTGTGCACTGTTATTTTACATTTGATATTGATAATTTCACTGATATTTAAAAATACTCATATTGTGAAACAAGACTTTGATCATATTGACCATCAATAATTGTGTTAAATAATCATGATTTCAATATTGACCAAAAATGATTGTGATTATGATTTTTGCCATAATCTAGCAGCCCTAATTTTGATAATTCAGATATATCGTGCTGCCTTATTTCCATCGGACAAAAACATATAAATGAATTAAATTCTGTTCAGTTGTGACATAAGACCTTGATACAGAACAACCCACTGAATGGACTATACGCCCCTCACACCCTCGTTTTTATTTGGGTACAATGAAATAGTGTCTACTTTGACTAAAGTCTATGGGGATGATATTTCGTATAAAAACACCAACAATAAAACTTGCTGTTCTCTGCAGTACGGCACAGCATCTGCATTCATCAGAGTAAAAACAAATCCTGCAGAAGCTGATGTGCATTCTATTTGTTTCCTATGAACAGTGACGAACAAGGATCACATCTCCCCTGGGGAGAGGGGAGGATACGAGGACAGGTCAAGAGGTTGTGTGACAAAGACTGGCTGCTCTGCAGAGGAAATGGACAAAAACAGGAGCGCATCCTCTGAGTCTATCTCATCCACTGAGGGATTCCTGTTCCACAGCAGCTAACAGCCCGGTTGTCACACGTCTCTCTGAATCAAAGATTCCATGGCCAAATACATCCTCCCAGACTTTCAAAAGGTGGAAAAAAATAGGCTAGAGAATTAGACTTAAAAAAAAAGAAAAGAACAATCTTTTTAAATTCAAGCTCTGATTCCTGCAAATCAGTCCTACAGCACCAAACAGTCACTACCAATGTTGTCAGCAAACATTAGTGGTTAAAAAGATTGTTTTTTTCGTGATCCGTACGGACCAAGCCCCACCGTTCGGCACGCATGTGATTCGTGGATCAATGGCAAGTTTAACCGCAATAGAGTGAAAGGTTATCATTTGCACGTGTTTTGTCTTGCTAGTTTACACATTAAATAAATATAAATCCATTCCAGCGCTAGAAGAGGCAAAAGTGGATTTGATTCGGTATCGCACGCCACATTGTTATCGGTGCGCACATACATACAAGTCTCGCACACACACAGAGACAGAGAGGCAGTTCAGATAGCTCAAGAACTCCAAATTGATTTCTCTTTCGCATCCTCAATGCACTTGGATGGACACACACGCATTACGTCAGTCAAAATACACCTCTCAGCAAGTATTCTCGTAAACACATTCGGTTATGTCTTAATTGAATAAGGTGAGAATTCAGATGTGTGTCTATCGGATGTGTGCGTGTATGGGGCCTTACTCTTAAATTGACAGCAACCTATAAATACCTGCTGTTGTCTGTCATGTAAATCAAACAACATAACACAGCTTTAATAAAGATTAATCTATATTACATTTATACAGTGAACAGCATCATTTTACATTTAATTATTACATTTCTGTAAACGGAAATTAATACTACAGTTAGACCTTATAATTTATTTGTAACTTTATGTTGTATTTATCCATGTTTGTAAATGGTGTACAGCATTTGTTCTTTTTACAGTGTGTTCACGTGCCTTTAATAATGTATTAGTTAGGCCAGTAGTTTCTGTATCGGAGTAGTTAAAGTGGACTAAGTAATTTTTTTTTTTTTTTGTGCTAATCCAAAAATGATCCGATCCGTGACTTAACCATGATATGTTCCGAACCGTGAGTTTTGTGATCCGTTGAACCACTATCAAACATGTAAGAATTTCAGTACACATAAGACAAGTGATTTGGTTGATTTCACAACCACAAGAAAAACAAGCACAAGTGAAAGAACTGAACCCTTTCATGGTTATTTGCCTCAGGGACACGGCCAATTCTGTTTAAGATGACACTTGAATGTCACTTTGAAGAATGAGACTAGGTTCCTGTCAAACTTTTTCAGAAAAATATAAAACAAGCTTTTTGTACAGCGTCTTTATGAAATATTACAATGATTTTAAGGCATCTGACCTTATCAACTTTTGACATGCCTTATAGTACACAATACAATATGTAGGGCATTTGCTTTTTTAAGTTTTATGTTTTAGTGCCTATCAGAGTCCCAATTTGTTCACTGCAGGGATTCTCTTGATTCATGACCATGAATTAATTGGCCATTTTTGCAGTAAAATTTTCTTCGGTCACTGCATGGGTATTTGTATAGGAGACCATAACATTGAAGTCAGTTGAGCAGTGAGCACTGGGGCAAAGCCAATCACTACAACATTAGGAAATACTCTGGATAAATCCTGCTTCAGAAAGTCAAATGCCAGTGAAAAGTGAATCAAACAAAGCATGCATACATGCCAAGTTAAACATGGTGACCAACTGTTTGTATAATATTCAGTTATGCCAAAATTGTTGTCATGCAATTTTGTTGCCAACAAAACATAAAAAAAACAGTTAAATGTAATTTGCTACTATAGACAGTAAGATGACCAACACAGATATTGAAATGCTTAATTCCGTAATACACAATAATTCGGAATTATGGCCATAGAAGCTGCCTGTTACAAGGATGCGTACTTCAATTACATTACAAGTTAATTCAAATCATTTAAATGGAAGCACATCTAATTTGCAAGCTATCTGCAGTTTGCTCTATTTACTTGAGCGTACAACCAAAGATAAGATGTTAACTAAAGGTCTGGGGTACGATTTCTGTCAAGTCCAGGAGCTTTGCAGTCCATATGAATTGCCCATCCTAAATCGTGACCCCATCAACAACATATAATTTGCATCTTTGCATACTCCCACCACTCAAGAGTTATTATAATATAACACATTTCTCAAAGGTTTCTAAACATTTTGTCCAATGTACCACTAGTTACAGTGGTACATTGTACAATAAAGACATTACAGAGCATACATATAGTATCAATATAAATGAGATAAATGTTGTGAATGAGTGTGGAATCATGGGAGTTGTTGTCGTCTTCACCTCCAGAGCCGGTGGAAAGCAATCCAACGGACTCAGATAGAAATTGCGTTCATGGATGAGCTAATGTATTAAAGTTTTATTAACATTACTGTGCTATGAAGCAGGACGGGGCCGAGAGCCTGGGACATTATAGGTTGCTGTTTTTATTATGCTTATATGCTGCAGTCAGCCACTGCTGCTCCTTTCGTATTGTTGTTTATGCATATTTTACTATTCAAGTTATGTTTAACATTGGCCTCCTTCTTCCCTGAACTTGAACTTTGTTACAGTTATGTTTGATCATTTAAATTCACATTATTTTATTCACATTATTTATTTATAATCAATGCACATTGAAGTAAGCTAGATCGATATTAGGATATCATATTAATAAAAGCTGGATGACTTGTGTTGCTAAATGTATGCACTTCATTTTAAAACATTGTATGATGGAGAAAATGCTGTATTACTGTTACTACAAATAAAGCTATTCCTCAAATAAAGCTCTTTATCTATGTTAGCCACTTGACAAAATGTTGTCTGATTTACTTTTTGGGTACAAACATACTCACAGAAAACAAAAGATTCATACAATAAGAATAACCGTGTTGAGCAATATAACAAAGATTAGTTTTCTATCGACAAAGGTATCCGAACAGTTGCTCACCTGTCTAATAAAACACATAATATATTAGCATCTTTGGTGTTTCCATGGTTTCTACTGAAGTAAAACTGGAAATCGAGGGTAACACAGTGACATTGGCCATTACACTGGTTAAAATATATAGGCTAACATTGTTCTAGTGGTTTTTGGATATTTTAATCCAAAAAACTTACAAATTGTGCCTTTAAGTACAGACAACAATTGAATATGATACCTGCTAAATGACAGCACTTAAAATTACAAAACATTATGGGAACAAAACAGCAGATAAAAAGCATTTGTTTGTTTTTCTCATCTTACTCCTGATGGAAACTCGTGAGTTACCTAAAACAACCTCTCTAAAATGTGTTATTATTGGTTGTTGGTTATTGCTTTATGCTTCCTATGTTTTAAGCCAAATAAAACTAAGCTAACCAATCCATAATTATTATGTGGGCAGTGGATGTGTGGGCTTATGTATCATGAGACTGCCTTGCAACCCTTAATTTAGCCATATTTACAGTGCAGCATTATCTAGAAGCTGTGACAAAAACTGTGCATCATGCACAGGGCTGAAAAAAGAAAGAGGAACTAACCACAGAATATTAAACATTCAGACAAAACTTGCTTCAGCATAAAACCATCCAGCACCTAAAAACTTTTGGTCTTTCTTTTTTTTTTTTGTACAAAAATGTACTGCTATCAGAACAAATACTCATAGTAAAGATAAGTCTACCCAGACACTGCAGATCCAAATAATTCAAACAAGTCCAAAAAAGGTCTGAACATCCAAGGCGTAATACGCAAGCTTTATTTTTAGCCAATTTGTTCTGCCCTGTTCAAAACTCTAGAAAAATGAATACATACATGGGAAGAGACATAAAATGTTTACAATAGGCCTTACACGTGGAGGTGAAGGCGAGGGTCACATGACAGAGATGATAAGCCACAAATGAAGATGTCTGAACTGAAAATTGACTCCGTAATGTGGCCTTATAACTTAGGCCTACATAAGTGCTGCAAAAAATTCCTAATGCAGACTTTTGGGACACATAGTTCATGTAAATCATACCCCACCCACCCCCCAAAAAAACCTGGATAACGTCAGCAAACGTTATGCCACGCAAACTCATTTCACCAAATGAACAATGTTGCTCTCGAGACCAGCAAAACTAACGTTAATCGAGCAAAGTATCGCGCATATGTGGAAATAGTAATGACATTGTGACCTTGACACAACAACAAAACAACAACAACAACAAAAATAATAATAATAATTGGGTTGACGATGTCACATATATGAATTTCACATAGACAGGAACCACATGTTGACTGAATGGCTAGCAATTTAATTTAAAGCCCACATTATAAAATGACTTGACACTTACGTTTTGTGGCATTGATGAGATTCTTTCCATCTTTATATAGCTCTTTGATAAATCTGCCGGTTTTGTCCAGCTCTGCTTCATGAGCTTTGATTTTGTCCCTGAAAGCAGGACTGTCCAGGTAACACTCACTGAACTCCAACGGGTGCAAACCCATTTTTACTGGATTCAGCTAGTTTACTGACTAGCTAGCGTTTAAATCCCGTAAGAAAGCGACCAGCGAAGGAATAAAACTGGTCAAATTAAGAAACAAAATTTAAAAAAATGAACGGAAAGCTGTACTAAAAAAGATATACTAACGCGTCCTCGTATAGTTTAGTAAGACCAAACGTGTCGGGACTTCTCTTGGTAATAAAACTCTTTCCAAGTACGTTAAACTTGTTCCTGTGTAAGTTAGTCCCAGGATTAAACTATCGCAACATAAAATAAAATAGTTATACGCTACACGGATATCTGTGGAAATAAAGGTAATAATGTCCAGTCAGGTTTTTGGTCCGCGAATGACAGTCGAGCGCGAGTCTCCTCCCGCCGCGTGCAGGACTGTCGGGCTTTTTCTGACATCACGTCATCACGCTTGGCTCTCTTTGGAAGACAGTGATATTTTGGGGAAAAATGGGAAGTGTTGTTGTGGAAATTAACATCTGTTCCAGGTGTATAGATCATTCAGCATAAGTATCAGATTTTCGGTTTCTCAAAAACAATAAAGCTATTAATATGATAATACTAATGGGCTGGTCAGTCAGTAAATCTTATGTGTTGGAAGTGGAACTCGAAAATAGCGGATGTTGTTTCCGACCGCCTGGTTGTACTGAACGGACCTGCAGTACAGTAGCAGAGTAGCTCTTTAATCTAGAGATAAAGCAATATAAAAATATGTTTAAAGCGAAGTTTGGGGTTTAATTATAGCGATAGGCTGGAGTCGCAGGGACAGTGATAAATATACATCCCCGTGATCTCAACTAGCAAGCCTGAAACAGGTAAATAGAATCATAAATCAGCCTTAACCTTTTCAATCCAAATTTTGGAAACGTTACAAACAATGCTGTAAAAAAAATGTTAAATTAATTATTAAAATATGAATATTCAATTGAAAAATGCATTTATTCTGGTTTCTTATTTCCGTGGGAGAAAATTATAATATTCAACGATGTTATTCCGATATATGAAAATCTTCTCTTGTCACATTTTCTACAAGTAGGCCTACTAAATCTACTAATTTTTGGAATTAACAGATTTGTCAGATTAAATATTAGTAATTAATATTGCTTTATAATTAGTATTTTTTTTTTATGTTATATGAAATTATATTTACATGAATATAGATACTAGCAAACGTGATCACAATAAATTATTTTGTATATTTATATTTGACAATGGTGGAATTGTTTTTCTATTTTTTTTTTTTAGCCCCTAGATCATTCTGTGTCTATTCAGGTTTTTCAGCTTTAGCAAGTGATACATACTTAGCTCTGTCATTCACAGAAAAGATGCCTAATGCCAATACAAGGCCGAAGAGGACAAGGCGTCACAGACGAACTCAGAGAGAAGATGCTGCGAGAAATGAGCTGGTGTCTAGATCATTGGAAAGTGCTCAGCAGTGTCTGTTCAGTCAGGACTATGGCACTGCTTTTGTTCACTATCTTTTGGCTCTAAACCTTGCCCCAGCTCTAAGAGACTTTGCAAATGTAAGCTTGTTTTTTTTTCACAATGCTTTCACATCTGATTACTGCAGCAATGTATGGTGGAATGATACATCTAAAGTTATTCAGGCTTCAGAACCTCTTTTGCAAAATCTGTAAATGTTTTATATTTACAGGAGTCCTTTAGATTCACTCTGTTTAAATGGGCTGATGAGCTGGACTCTCTTGGACGCATCCAGGACCTCTTTGATTGCTATGAACAAGCAATGGAATTGTTTCCAGTGGATGAGGTTATAGTGAACAGCATGGGAGAGCATCTCTTCAGGTTATTTTTTTTATTTTTTATATGTTGTCTGTTATTTAGTGGTTTAGTCTTTGTAAACCAAGAAAAGTCATGTTCATCTCATCAAGATGAGACACCAATTAAATATGATACAAGTGTTTTTCATGTCTTATTTGTACATTATAAATGTATAATACATACACTACTGTTCTAAAATGTAGGGTTGGAAATAACACTTTAAAAAGAGGACTCTTATTCTCACCAAGGCAGCATTTATTTTATGAAAAATAGGCCTACAGTAAAACAATAATATTGTGAAATATTATTATAATTTAAAAGAACTGAAAATGTAATAATAAAGCTGAATTTTCAGCATCATTACTCCAGTCTTTAGTGTCACGTGATCCTTCGGAAATATTGAAAACAGTTGTGCCGCTAAAAATTTTTGGATTTCTTTTCAGGTTTCTTTTTTTAAAGAAAGTTAATTTCGTAACAATAGAGACATGCATTTTAATGCATCCTTAAAGAATAAAAGTATTTCTTTCAGGAAAAAAAATAATAATAATAATGACCCTAAACATTTTAATGGTAGATTATTTACAAACATAATTAATCAAACATAGTCAGTTGTTGAATTGGTTTCTTTTGTTTCAGAATGGGATTTCGGGATGAGGCTGCTGGCCATTTTTACAAAGCCCTTAAACTCCGACCAGACTTCCCAGAGGCGAAGGAGAACTTTTACCGTGTTGCAAACTGGTTGGTAGAACGTTGGCACTTCTTAATGCTCAACGACCATGGGCGGAACCACAAGTACCAATTGGCTATTAAGAAAGCTGTTGAGGGAGGATGCAGCTCCGTTCTGGACATTGGAACTGGCACCGGCATCCTCGGGTGAGATTTTTCAGGAGCTATTACATAACGTTGTTATTTAACAAACGTCTGCTACAACTGATATACAGCAGTGAGTGTAGTTTGACACTGTTTGGTTGGTATGTTAGAATGTGTGCAAAAATGGCAGGCGCTGATGAGGTCTATGCCTGTGAGCTGTCAAAGACAATGTATGAGCTGGCATGTGAGGTACTCTCAGCCAATGGGATGGCAAATAGCATCAAGATCGTTCACCTGAAGTCTCTGGACATGGAGATTCCAAAAGACATTCCAAATAGGTAAAGAAAATCTTTATACAGTTAACCAGATCCATATTGACATGGTTTTAAACTGGAAAAATAACATCTGTGTTTTTTTGCGAGAATATTTTACACTATCTTTCAAAAGTTTGGGACCCCAGTAAGATTTTTAAATGTTTTTGAAAGAAGCATCTTTTGCTCACTGAGGCTGAATTTATTTGATCAAAAATACAGTAAAATAGTAATATTGTGAAATATTACAATTTAAAATAGCTGATTTACATTTTAATTTAATTATAATTTTTTTTTTTTGTGTGATGGTAAAGCTGAATTTTCAGCATAATCACTCCAGTCTTCAGTGTCACATGATCATTCAGAAATTATTTTAAAGGTGATACAGAGGATCTTTTCGTCGACTGAGAAACCAAAGACTGTTGGTGAGTTTTTGAAATGAGCCCATGCGTAAGAACAACCCCCTCCTTCACAGCTCATTTAGAGGGAACGCCTCCCAAAACTCGTGCACGAGTATTGGAACACGAGTGTTTGTTTACCACCGGCATTCGCTGTGTCGTGTTAAGGGGCTCGCACACCGGACGCGAAGCTCAGCGCCGCGCAGCGCCGCGACACATCTTTAAAATTCGAACACATTGTTTTCTATTGTTTTCTGAGTCGTAGCTGGGCGCCGCGGACAGGCGCCGAATGTCGCCACCGGTGTGCGTTCACTCATACAAAACAATGCGTTCGAATTTTAAAGACGTGGCGCGGCGCTGAGCTTCACGTCCGGTGTGCGAGCC
>RJVU01049572.1:2758069-2778712 GCA_003731715.1 Anabarilius grahami
CTCCTAGTATCCTAGTTTATATTGGAGTCAAAAAGGTTGAGAACCACTGCTCTATTACCAGCAATTTATCCTTTTTTAGTTTATTTTGAGCTTATTTATTTCGATTATATGGGCTTATTTTTCAAAAGAACTGCCCGTTTAGACAGGAAAAGACCATTTGACCAACTAGCCACTTGTACATGCAGTTTATGGGTGGGTTATTTGAAATGGATTAAACCACAATAACTGAATTGGGATTTTTTATTTTTTTTTAAACATAGTGTTTCCCCTATTTCTGCAAGCCTGACAATTAAATTCAAACTGACAATTTCATCTAGCACCATTTTTTTGTGTTCAATATGCAACATATGAGGTTGAGACTAATACGTAGCTGTCTATTTGCGTATGATTTTTGCATTTGATTTTGTGATTAGTCCTATTTAGTGAAGATTACAGGTTTAGCTACCACCAGTTCTCATGTTAATAGGCATTTTGAATAATAATATGTGTGTTTGACTTGAAGCGGTGCTGCACAGACCGGTGTATGACATCAAAGTACAGCGAGAGCGATTTGAAAGCTCTCTAATCGCTCTCACGGTACTTTGATGTCTTACACCGATCAGTCTGTGCAGCACCGTTTCAAGACGAACACACCTAATGAACTGACTTTAATTCATGTTGTCTCTTATTATGAGTATTGTAAATTGTATTACTCTTGAATTTGCCATGAATATAGCCTTTGATGCTGGTATGGTGTTAAATAAATAAATAATGAAATAAATTAATGTCGTCCCTCAGACACTGTGAAATGTGGTGATGAAATACTGGTGGAAGTTTCCTGTAAGGACTCTTATCTGAGGCTGTGCTGTGTTGCTATCGTGAGAGACGGACACACATTTCATATGGACAATGTAACTCAAGAACCTTCCAAAATCTCCAATGCAAATCCCGAGTCAGAGCTGTGCAGTGCTCTGGCTGGCCTTCAAACTAACCAGGAGAAACCTTCCCATGCTTTTATGCTGGAGTCCACTGAGATCGCCCTCCTCAATAACACAGCATATCATAACAGCTTCCAGAGGGCCATGAGCAAACTTTTGGTTTCTTTAACGTCAACTAGGAGGTCACAGGAATCAGACACAGAACTTGACCCAATCTATGTGCTTGATGTCTCTGAGGGCTTTTCTGTGCTCTCCTTGATGGCAGCCCAGTTAGGCTTTAATTCAAGTGAAGATAACCAAATCAGCCCTGGATTGGTTCAAGCCTACAGCTCAGTTGAGAAGGAGCATCACCAGACTATGCTGAGACTGCTGGCCAAAGAAAATGGTGTGCTTGAAAGTGCACTGGAGTTCTGGTTGAGTCACGTGGAGGACGATTCTGCAGTTTTTCAGCGGCCATCCATCGAGAAGCTCTGGAGCGCCATAATACTTGACTGCATAGAGACCTGCGGTCTTATTAGACAGAAGCTGTTGGAGAAAGCAACGCTAGCTAGGTAAGAGTGTAAAACATACTATGATTAGTTATTTTCTTTAGATTTGCTTACAGTTATTCTTGTGAACCCTTTTTAGGTGTTTGTTGGAGGACGGTGGACAGATTTTTCCAGAGCGCATTGTGATTCACGGTATGCTTGTTGAGTCAGACACGCTGCTTCTGGAAAGCGCCGTTCAGGGAACAGAGCCGACTCTTGGGTTCAACATCGCTCCATTCATCAATCAGTTTACAGTATGTTCTTCAGCAGCTCTGTGAATACTGTGCTCACTCTTCATCTCTTGTCTTTGTGTATGAGGTCCCATATTTGCTCTGAAATGTGCTCTGGCATTTTGAGGTTCAATGTAATGCAGACTTTGTTCACACTGCAACCAAATCTGATTTGTTTTACAAATCTAATTTACAAACCAAATCTACAGGTCCTTCTCAAAAAATTAGCATATTGTGATAAAAGTTCATTATTTTCCATAATGTAATGATAAAATTAAACTTCCATATATTTTAGATTCATTGCACACCAACTGAAATATTTCAGGTCTTTTATTGTTTTAATACTGATGATTTTGGCATACAGCTCATGAAAACCCAAAATTCCTATCTCAAAAAATTAGCATATTTCATCCGACCAATAAAAGAAAAGTGTTTTTAATACAAAAAAAGTCAACCTTCAAATAATTATGTTCAGTTATGCACTCAATACTTGGTCGGGAATCCTTTTGCAGAAATGACTGCTTCAATGCGGCGTGGCATGGAGGCAATCAGCCTGTGGCACTGCTGAGGTGTTATGGAGGCCCAGGATGCTTCGATAGCGGCCTTAAGCTCATCCAGAGTGTTGGGTCTTGCGTCTCTCAACTTTCTCTTCACAATATCCCACAGATTCTCTATGGGGTTCAGGTCAGGAGAGTTGGCAGGCCAATTGAGCACAGTAATACCATGGTCAGTAAACCATTTACCAGTGGTTTTGGCACTGTGAGCAGGTGCCAGGTCGTGCTGAAAAACGAAATCTTCATCTCCATAAAGCTTTTCAGCAGATGGAAGCATGAAGTGCTCCAAAATCTCCTGATAGCTAGCTGCATTGACCCTGCCCTTGATAAAACACAGTGGACCAACACCAGCAGCTGACATGGCACCCCAGACCATCACTGACTGTGGGAACTTGACACTGGACTTCAGGCATTTTGGCATTTCCTTCTCCCCAGTCTTCCTCCAGACTCTGGCACCTTGATTTCCGAATGACTTTGGACCACTGAGCAACAGTCCAGTGCTGCTTCTCTGTAGCCCAGGTCAGGCGCTTCTGCCGCTGTTTCTGGTTCAAAAGTGGCTTGACCTGGGGAATGCGGCACCTGTAGCCCATTTCCTGCACACGCCTGTGCACGGTGGCTCTGGATGTTTCTACTCCAGACTCAGTCCACTGCTTCCGCAGGTCCCCCAAGGTCTGGAATCGGTCCTTCTCCACAATCTTCCTCAGGGTCCGGTCACCTCTTCTCGTTGTGCAGCGTTTTTTGCCACACTTTTTCCTTCCCACAGACTTCCCACTGAGGTGCCTTGATACAGCACTCTGGGAACAGCCTATTCGTTCAGAAATTTCTTTCTGTCTCTTACCCTCTCGCTTGAGGGTGTCAATGATGGCCTTCTGGACAGCAGTCAGGTCGGCAGTCTTACCCATGATTGCGGTTTTGAGTAATGAACCAGGCTGGGAGTTTTTAAAAGCCTCAGGAATCTTTTGCAGGTGTTTAGAGTTAATTAGTTGATTCAGATGATTAGGTTAATAGCTCGTTTAGAGAACCTTTTCATGATATGCTAATTTTTTGAGATAGGAATTTTGGGTTTTCATGAGCTGTATGCCAAAATCATCAGTATTAAAACAATAAAAGACCTGAAATATTTCAGTTGGTGTGCAATGAATCTAAAATATATGAAAGTTTAATTTTTATCATTACATTATGGAAAATAATGAACTTTTATCACAATATGCTAATTTTTTGAGAAGGACCTGTATATATCTACATCAGTTTCTATATTAATTTGCAAATGCTTTATTTAAAATGTTGGTTTTGCTCATTTACATCATAACATTTCGCCATTTTTTTCATATTCTTACATGTGCTATGTCCTAAAACTGCTCACTTATTCACTACTTCACAATTTACTACATATAAAATTGTCAAGTTCATTATATGGGGAAATAGTGAGAAAAAATAAATGAATTTACATAAAGCTGTAAACACAGCCACAAATTGTATTGGACATTACATATTCGGTTTTGCCATCACAGGAATTTTAAAACATTTTAAAACGTATTCAAATAGAAACATTATTTAAATTTGTACAAATATTTCACAATACTGCTGTTTTTACTGTCAAATTAATGCAGCCTCGTTGAGTATGAGACTTCTTTCAAAAATACCAATCCCAAACTTTTGAACAGTAGATTATGTTTCATGACTGCCTGACTGAACAAAGCCATGTTGTGTTGCTTTATCTTCATATGACAAATCCTTCATGACGTGAAGGCCAAGTATGGCAACCCATACTCTGCATTTGTCCTCTACATGTAACCCATCCAAGTTAGTGCTCACATTTTAGGTGCAGTGAGTAGTGAACACACACACACACTCACTTCTCCAGGGAGCGATTGGGGGTTGGGTGCCTTGCTCAAGGGCACCTCAGTCATGGGTATTGGTGAAAGAGAACACTGTTCATTCACTCCCCCACCTACATTTTTCCTGCAGGTATTGAGAATCAAACCCTAACCTTCGGGTTACAAGTCTGCCTCTCTAACCATTAGGCCATGGCTGCCCCCAATTATGTAATGTTTGCATTCAGTTTGTTTTACTTGACTTTGACCTGCAAGCTCAAGTGCACATTCTAGTGCAGATGCCAAAATGGAGTCTTTGCTGTTTTTTTAGGATCTATTAAATTTAATCTCAGTGTGCATGTTAAGTTCTCCACCTTGGGCACCAAAATGATCAGAAACAGCCTTATTGTAAAGCTGCTTTATGGAGTATTGTCAAATGCCATTCTTCCTTAACAGAAACAACTGGTTCATGTCATACAGTTAGAGAGATATTAAAGATTATCAGCATATCAAAGATCACATTTTCCACTTCATGCCCCAATGTATTCAAGCTCTATATGGACCGGTGTGAGAGAAATTCAATAACATACATGCTATGGTTTTCTTTAAATTTGATAAAGTGTCTCTATGTGTGTTTCCTCCCTCAGGTACCTGTACATATGTTTTTGGACCTGTCCACCCTTGAATGTACACATCTTAGTGAACCAGTAGAACTCTTCACACTAGACCTCATGAACAACACTGCCAATTACACCGACAAAGAAGTCAAAGTGAGTTTTTGGTTCTGGTTCTTTGGGCTTCTCTCTATTAGTGTTGTTATTTTTAGCTAAAATAATTTTTGATAACTGAAATAAAACAAATATTAGATGCAAAAGTAGTAAAATTACTAAAACTAAAATAAAAATCAAGCTAAGTAGAAATAATAATAATAACTTAAAATAAATAAAACTGTAAATATAAAAATAAAAGCTAATTCAGTATATTTATAAATACTATAAATGAATTAGCATTTCTCATCATTGTGATTTAATTGTGGATAAGGATTTTTTTTAATAAATATTTTTACTCACAATTTATACCAGATAAATATTTAACTGCTTGGCTAAATAAATAAATATATATATACTTCAGAGGAAACAAACAGTTGTGAATTAAAACAGCTTATAAGCTTATTTTAAAACTTTTGTCTAATTGTAATTTTAAGTAATTTTGACCTTCTCTTAAAGTGCCTTTTATTATTTTGCATTTGTTAGGTGCAGGTCAGCACTTCAGGCAATCTGACTGCCATTCCCTTCTGGTACCAGATCCATCTGGACTCTGAGCAGAGCGTCAGCACCTTCAGTGAGGACTCACACTGGAAGCAGGCAGCGGTGGTCCTCCAGCAACCCCTGGCGGTCAGCAGAGGAGAGTGGGTCCGCCTCAGCATCCGGCTTCACAAGAGCAGCATCTCCATTACAGCTGTTAAAGAGGAATGGCTGGGGGCTGATGATGTCATCAGGGAGGCAGAGCCTGTGACCAGTGACTCATGATGGGAGGGATTCTGTACCGATATATAGTTTAACACACTCCATAATCTGCTGCTAATGGGCAATTATTAAATTGCTATATGGTAAACAAAGTTATTATTTTTAGCAACAGAACACATTTTACATTAAAATAATTTCACCATGACTGTGGCTTGATGCTTCTTGTAGGTATGTTTAAAAGGAAAGTTTGCCTAAAAATATATATATAAAAAAAATATTTTTTTTCCCGGTGATAACCAAAACCATTTGGTTACCAATATTCTTCAAAATATAATTTTTCAGAGAAGAAAGTAAGTCATACAGGTTTGGAATGACATGGAGGGTTAGTAAATGGCCATTTCT
The DNA here is from genome assembly GCA_003731715.1 of Anabarilius grahami. Lineage (NCBI taxonomy): Eukaryota > Metazoa > Chordata > Actinopteri > Cypriniformes > Xenocyprididae > Anabarilius > Anabarilius grahami. Next base: position 2,763,980 of record RJVU01049572.1, read on the forward strand.
GGATGAACTATCCCTTTGAATTGGGATTTAAGCAGACATACTCGATACACATTTCCATGTGAAGTTTAATTATTCGTGACAACCACTGTTAGATAAGGCAATGCAACAGCAGTACAAACCATTGCGGAAGGTGCATCTCTCTGAATGGAACAGAGAGACACATGACAGTTCATTAAAACATTTAAATGGGATTTCCCACAGGTCCACATTTGTTATCATAAAATGATCTGCATGTGCTGTTATGCTATATATCTGACATGTATAGCTCCTGTGCAGCTAATGTTATGTACTAACAGACAACTGAAACCCAAAATTAACAAAGAAAAAGACAATTTCTTAAAGGGAAGACTACCCCTAAAATGAAAATTCTGTCATCTATTACTCAACCTCATGTCATTCCAAACCCATAAAATATTTGTTCATCTTCAAAACACAAGTGAATATATTTAAAAATAAACTTGAGACACTTCTGGCCCTCCATTTAAAGTCTATGTAACCAAAAATTTGACACTTCAAAAAGTTTATGAAAACATTGATTCATATGGATTACATTGACAATCGGTTTAATCCAAGTCTTGTGAAGAGACACTAGAGTTGTCAAAAGTATTTACTTTGGTACCAATCAGTACTGATATTTTAAAATGTGATGCTTTGAGCGCTGTTGAGCAGATTCGTAAACACCTCGGATTGGCACATTGTGTTCACGTGCTTATTATGTCTGTGTTTGGCTACAACAGTGCTCAAAGCGCCACATTTTTAAAATTCAAGTACCAAAGTCGGTACTTCAGACAATTCTAAGAGACAATATAGCTTTATATGATGAATAGATTTAATTTAGGCCTTAATTCTTATACAAACACTGATTGAAGCACGTACATAGAGCACATCAAATATGGTAAACAAGCTCAAACGTGTGTGCTTGACAGGCAAGAAAAGATTAGGTTTGTTTCTCATGTGTCTTAAGAGTGGATTGGCATGCATGAGAGAAAGTAAATTGACAGAATTTTCATTTTTTGGGTGAACTGTCCCTTTAATAGCAATAAGACAGCTTTGGCTGATATTTAAACATTGCATCATTCCCCGAGGTGAACTTAAAAAAAAAATCAATATTAAACATTTTCAATACTAGTTAAAAGTAGCATAGCCTAATTTTCTTTGTCTAGCCATTAAAACAACCAAAAATAAAAATGCAATTACATGAAAACAAATAATTTCTGATGGGGACAAAAGAGGGAAAAACAACATATGCATTTTTGTTTTGATGCAACTGCTTGAAGCTGTTCAGAAGGCAAGCAGTCCAAGAAAAGTTGCTCTGAAGCGAACTGAGCAAAGATATGAGTGTTTCAGTACTTTGTGCTTAAAAGCCGATGTACAGTCAAACTGTAGTTGCTTTAACACATGCATATATACTGAGACAAAGTGTTCCAAATCTCAATGGCATCCTGGCAATTTCATATTACTGTCCATGATCAAGGTGCCGCTCCTCAAAAAAAAAAAAAAATTGCATCAAGAGATAAAACTGAAACTAACACTAATGATAAAAAAAGGTGTTAAAATGACTTGCTAACAAAATCCAGGAGAACGTCAACGGAATTGTGAAGTAGCATTATCAATACGTAGTGTTTCTTAGAGTAAACATTCATAAAGCTGTCTTAAAAGAACCGTTAACTGATTATATGAAAATTTAAAACTGGCATTGGGGAATTACTGTGCTTGACTTTAAGGTCAGTTTATAATTTGGTCATGTTTCCAGCAAAATAATGCAAAACAGAGATAAAAACAGAGGACCAACACTGCCAAAGTCCTTCATATGTGTCCTTGCTACCAAAGCTTCACCGAGCCTCTCTGAACACATATTAGCCACAGGTATCCAAAAGTTACCAGAGTTAACGGTGGCTGCATATATTCTAAATGGTAGCTAGATTGATTGATTGAAAGCTTTGGTAACTGAAGCTCAGTGATGTTAAGTAATCGGCGGATAGTCTGAGCCCTGTTGGTCTGTGCAATCGCTAGATATCACAATTGGTGGGATGTCATCCACATCTCCATCCCATGGTACGCTGCCAAGGTTTGCAGGAGCAGAGATGGAGTGGGGAGTTACGGTGTGGCCCATTCCCTGGTAACGGCCCTTGGGGGATGGAGGGGTGGAAGACGATTCAACTGGTTCCTGAGCTCCAGCTGACAGCAGTCCCGTGTTCTCGTCCTGGCAAGCCTCTTCACCGAAATATGTTTTCCTTGGCCGACCCATGACAGTTCTCCCTGAAGTAATAAAACAAAGCACATACATACGATGCATAACTGTTTTAATAGGGCAGGGTTTTGACACAAAACGATTCGATTCAGATTCCGATTCACAAGCTTTTGATTCAATCTGATTTGATTCGATATTGACTAGTTTAAATATATGTATCAGGAACAGTACATTTCAATTTTGCTTAAAAGGGATAGTTCACCCAAAAATGAAAATTCTGTCATCATTTATTCACCCTCAAGTTGTTCCAAACCTGTATAAATATCTTTGTTCTGCTTAACACAAAGGAAGATATTTGGAAAAATGTTTGTAACCAAGCAGATCTCGCCTCCCATTGAGGTGAGACCCTTGAGCAAGGCACCGTACCCCCAACTGCTCCCCGGGCGCCGCAGCAATGGCTGCCCACTGCTCCGGGTGTGTGTTCACGGTGTGTGTGTTCACTGCTGTGTGTGTGCACTTGGATGGGTTAAATGCAGAGCACAAATTCCGAGTATGGGTCACCATACTTGGCCACATGTCACTTCACTTCACTATAGTAGGGGGAAAAAAATGCCATGGTTGTCAGTGAGGGGCGAGATCTGTTTGGTTACAAACATTCTTCCAAATATCTTTCTTTTGTGTTCAGCAGAACAAAGAAATTTATACAGGTTTGGAACAACTTGAAGGGTAAATGATGACAGAATTTTCATTTTTGGGTGAACTATCCCTTTAAGCTAAATAATCTTCTGTAAACTATTCAGGGATCCCTTTCAGTTGGTACATTACTATAGTATTTAAGGTTAAAATGAACAAGTCCAAAACTATTAAATTCAATTGCTATGTATTTCCCACAGTAAAAATCGCATTCCGCGTTTTTGCCGGGGTTCCCCTAGTAAAATTCACACTCCAGGGGCTAAATATCATGTTATTTGGGGTCGATTCAACCTGCGGACATGAAAAACAACCCGAGGCAACAGTGTAAAAATAGCCCAATTGGCAACACTGGAGCAATTATATGAAACATGATGTATTTCAGGAAGTTGTACTGTTTCTATCAACATTCCTTCTGATATTGAAGTATATTTTATGCGATTACTAGTGGTAATGAGGAAATGATCAGTTCAAATGCCCTCCATGTTGCCTCTTGAACTGAAGTGGCTACAGCAATCTGTCAAAATACTAAAATAACACTGTCAACAAAGCCTATTCTGTGTTCAGAAACATGGACCATAGCAATTTAAGGCAATAATGTAGCATTATTCCTGGCTTTGCAATACAGAGCTCAAGGAAATTATATGTCAATGCTTTTGCATTCTCTCGCAAACGTTTTTAAAGTTTATATTTAACAGTTCCTGATCCTTTCAGTCTGATCTTAGATGTTACAGTGGCACATTGCAGTGCAAACTGTTTTGTGAATCTGTCACAATGTAATTCAGGCTTTGCAAATCAGAAAAATATCCTGGACCCAACAAAAAATCCTCATCCCTTATGTAAGGGAGGCCATTTATATTAAAGGCACTGATGTAAAATAAATAGATAAATGCCTCTTTTAATTAGGAAATGTTCATAACTACTTGACAGATTTAAGGTACAAAACCTTGACTAGTTTTATAAGTGAACCTCTTGACTGGAAAAAAAGTATGATATGGCCTCTAATGTAGATGAATCATTCTGTAAGTATCATTTATCAAAAATGGTTTCTAGACCCTCTGACCAAGCAACACTAAGAAAAGACTGTGTAGTGACTCACCGACATTGCGCACTTGTTCTGAGATGTCAGCCCGTATGTCTGAGATATCCCACATGGCCAGGAAGGAATCAAAGCAGGAACCTTCCTCTGCTTCCTGTATGTAGGGTTTGTAAGTGAAGCTGAAGTGATGGGCAATGGCTGCCAAAAACATTTCCACACAGATGATGAAGTCCTATGAGAACAGAGAATCACAGACTCTTAATCTTGAAGGTTACTTCCCCTTATGCAACCAGCAGTTCATTAATGGCGCTGCAGCAGCAATGGTACATAGTAAGCCAGCCAATTTATATAAATATCTTAAACCGGTGTCTCACTATTTACATTTACATAAGTGTTGTTACAAAAAAGGTGTTTAGTGCTCAGAGTCAGACCAAAGTACCACACCTGCAATCCGGTGGCTACAGCCTCCACACTGTCCCACTCCCAGGTGTGAGAGTCTGAGATCACACCAACCTTCACTAAAAGCGCAATGACCACAGCTTGCCTAAGACAGATAAAAACAACTGAATTAAAACATTACATGGTGACATAAAAGGACATGAAAATGACAAAAACCCAGGTCATATTTCTCCACAAATCAACCAATCAATCAATCATTCAATCAATTAATGACAGCTTCACAAGATTTACCAATGTTTATTTTATAATAAACATATATTGGTAAATCTTGTGAAGCTGTCATGAATTGTATAATTCTATAGTTGTACATCTATTATTATTTTATAATTCTATATCGTGTATCCTAGAAAAGTTCTAGAAAACTACACTGAATAACTAAGGAACTAAACAAGATTACAAAAGTCATCACTGCAAGTAGATCAGAATTGTTATATGCAATGTGTAGAGAACAGTTTACCAGAATGACACAAAAACCACCAGCTTGACACAGAGGAATTTGCCCACAGGTTTGATGGGACTCAGCTCTTCTCTCAGAGCCTTGTAGAACAGCACAAGACAGTACATGGCAAACTGAAGAAAGAAAACAAGTGCAACATTAGCATATTACCATTAGATTATCAGGTTACTGTTTAACTTGAACTATCAATAATTTTTCACTGTTGCTGCTTCATGTTCCTTAAGCTTTTAATATTTACAAGCTGCATGAACACAAATGAGAGGCTGTCTGTTTTGTTTTACTGTTGATTAAAAACATTCTATAAGAGGTAAATAAGGCTTTAGTTGCATTCTATTTTCCTTTTACTGCTATTTGGTTCCTGGGTGTAACTGTAGACTCATTCAGTGACATTAGCTCATGTGACAGTCTTGCATAATATTCAGGGAAAAAAAGGTACTTACAAGCTGAGAGACATTGTTGACAATAACCAGATATGTCCAGGCATTTTTTGAACTGAAGTTGCCTTCATCATAGACACCACAAAGCTGACAAATCCTAATTTGGTAGGACAGAAATGACATTGAAATTACTGAGTAACAGCTGAAGCTTTATTTTGAACGGTTACATGCTTCATTTATATAGTCTATAAAAGGATGTAATTTTAGTACCAGGAAACTAAATGGAGTATTGTGTTTAAAAGCATCAGAGCACAGAAACATATGGAACCATTAATGTTGACCAAAAGGGTTTGTTGATCTATTTTCATTTCAAATTACTCCACCGAATCAATGCTTGGGGTCAGAAAAGAAATCAATACTTTTATTGCATTAAATTGATCAAAATTGACAGTAAAGGCATTTATAATGTTACAAAAGATTTCTATTTTAAAGAGGACCTATTATACCCTTTTTCAAGATGTAATATAAGTCTCTGGTGTCCCCAGAATGAGTCTGTGAAGTTTCAGCTCAAAATACCCCCCAGATCATTTATTATACCATGTTGTAAATGCCCATTTTTGAGTGGAAGGAAAAACATGCTGTTTTTGTGCATGTATCTTTAAATGCAAATGAGCTGCTGCTCCTAACCCCACTTTCCAGAAGAGGGCGGAGCCTGTACAACACATGCCTCAGATACTCTGCCAAAAACTAACAAAACATGTTTGGTTTTGATTATCATCTCTATCGCGGCCACGCTCACGTGACATTGCAGTTTTTCATCATTATGAAAGTTTATTATTTGTATGTGTTTTAATGCCATATCAGTCTAAACTTCTGATATATAGTTTTCTGAGCGCACACATCCGAAGCACGCGCGCAGAAAGATGTCAGACTGTACGTCCAGTGAGTATTAAATTAAGTTCTCTTTCATGTCTTATTGCGCTTAAACTGTCAAATACACAAGGCTATGTCAAAAACACACACATTTCACATAAACAGTTGGTTATGTAAACAGCAAGTAAAGATATCGCAAGTGTATATTAGATCTATATAAAAAGTGAAAGCAACGTAATATACAGTACCAACTGCTGTATATGCCGTTAATATGAATCAAACAACAAAAGAAAAACAGAAAATCATTCACTGCTCTTGATTAAATAATTAGTAGCTTTACTAAGAATACATTTCTTACTTGAATGCTGCTGTTACATGCTCTGGCAAGGAAATAAACATGGTGTACGGTGTTCAGCTCACTCAGGGCGGCGTCTATGCTAAAAGGGCAGAGTCCTTCAGCAGTCGTGGGCGGGGCCTGTGCAATGTGATGTCACATTGCATAGAAATTGCCAACGGCTTATTCTGAGACACTGCTTATTAGAGCTGCACGATTTATCGCACGATACGAAAAATAACATTAAACTTAAACGCGATTATCGCTTTAATGCAATTCTTAGTGCAATTATGAAATCGCAAAGGCTGCGATAATTTTTTTTATGCGCAGCTTGTCAATGAAGTATGGCTCCAAATGCTAATCCATATGAAAGCACTGCGAGTTTGAGTTGCTTATAATGTACATTTGACAAAGCAACACGCATCAAACATCTTTCCAGATATGAGAAGCATTTATTAACATCTTGACCAACAAAAAACAACATTTAATGACATGTTTTTACTCCAAATCAATCTAAGCGTTTCAATCTTCAATTTATTCAGCTACAGCGATATGACAATTGTTATCTTCTTCTGCGGCAGGGCATATCTGGCGTTTCTGTGCAAGAGCGCCCTCTGGCTTTCAGATGGAGAAGCATTTACTACTGATCACAGCTCTGACAAGCTGCGCATAAAATAATCGCAGCCATTGCCAAATCGCGTGCGGTTTAATCGCGATAAATCGTGCAGCCCTGCTGATTATTCATATAAGCATATATGGGATTTATAAGCATTAAAAAAAAGGAGTGAGTGTATTTTTACCATTATAGGGTGGTTGTGTACACACTGCTGAAACACATTTGTGTTCAAAAACCATGTAAAAGTGAATTTTGCATAATAGGTCCCCTTTAAATAAATGCTGTTCTTTTGAACTTTCCATTAATCAAAAATCAAAAAATGTTTCACAGTTTCCACAAAAATATTAAGCAGCACAACCTTTTTCAACATTGATAATAATAAGAAATGTTACTTGAGCACCAAATCAGCATACTTTTGAACGATAGTGCATATATTGTATCGTTGTATGGTGTAAAACCAAACAAAAACAGAAAAATATGATGTTAAATGCTTAACGTCTACAACACATAATATGAATGACACTTACAAAGCAATGACTGTGGTGACAGGTCTCACAACTGTGTACTGCAGAACACCCAGTTTGCATCTCAGCAAAAGCACTCTGTTAAGAAAAAAATGAGTTAGCTAAATGTTCTGTTCCCAATATAAAAATAGAGGAAAAGAGGCCTTGAGAAAATATTGGTTTCTCTGGCATTGCATAAAATACTTAAAGTTATTAACAGGCACATCACAGAGCTTCACTGTTCTCTGAAGCAGTACACCAACATATTTTTTCAGTTAAAAAATTTGCTGGTTTAAATCAACAAACTCTTCACACATTACCACCACTGCCTAACGTAAATTTAAAAGTTGCTGCTGTCAGCAGCAATAGCTTAAGGCAGCCAGCAACCTCAAGAAAGTGTTCAATCTGTAAGCAATTTAGAAAAACCCCTTCCTGCTATATCTAAACGTTCATTTCTCATCCTGCACTTTGAAGAAGGCTCCAAAGGAGAAGATGGTAAACAGGTAATGGAGGCCCTCAACATAAGAGCCTCAGCCAATGTCTTGACTTTCTCCTTTAGTAGTATTAACAGCAGATTTGCATTAAAAACCACATCCTGCCTCACGTTATCTCACTTTTATATTCTAATTGTGTTTGCGTAAACACTCACTCTCCCATGGGCCACGGTGGGCAGCAGCAAAGAGGAGGGAGATGCTTTTGTTGCTCCTGCACCTCCAACATCAGCACCAGACTGGGATACTGGTTCCCCAGATAGTTGAGAAGGAAGATCATGAAGTTGTAGATAACATAGGCCTCATAGCACTCTCTACATGTGTCTACATAGATGGCAATGCTGGGATACTTCAATGCAATCCACTGTGAAAACACACAAAAAAAGGACACAGACATTACAACAAAGGGATTCCACAAATAGAGCACAGACATGACAAATAATACCGTGCTGCTCAAAAAAAAGATTAGATGCACATGAGTTTGGTCAAATGAGTTTCTAGTCCAACTCTATGTAATCTAAGTCATGAGCATCTGCAACATCAGGCCTCACATTAACTGACTGTCAAACAGAAGGCCAGGATTCAAATCAAGGCAATCTAAATTTAATAACAAACATCAAAGACGACATTCGCGATTCAAATACCAACATGTTAGCAACCATAAGGTGATCACATGATACTCACACTATCCAGGCTGTATATAGGAACCATCCATAATATTCTAGAAATGGAAAAATGAATAAGTGAGAAGAGAAAGAACAATTGCACAGGACGTAATGTCCTATACAATACTGCATAAAATAATCAAACTGCAAAGTAAAATTATCTATACATCAATACCTGATAATGGGTTTTTGTAGCTCAGGCTGGGTGTAGTGTACTAGATGTTGCAGTATCCCCCAAAGTGAGATGGGTATAGTCATGAACACGAATAACCCAGCAATGAACCATGCCTTATTTTGAATACTAACCTATATATGAGATTACAAAGAGAAAATACCATGAGTGTGAAAACCAGACAGTCAAAATTATCAAAACTATATATATATAGTTCTCTAATAAGTGTTATTTTAGTATTATTTATACTCTTATTTATTTATATTTTAAACTAGCTTTTATTTTCATAATTTAATTTAATTTGAGTTTTGTTATGCACCTTTGTCATTTCGATTAGCTTTTTTAATATTTCTATTTAGCTTCAACTTACTTTTATCTCAGTAGTGGTACTTCAACTCACATTTATTTTACTTACGTTACAACATTTATATTTCAGCTTTATTTAAATGAACAAATTATTTTTATTAGTTCTAGTTTTAGTTAAAAATAACACTCATTTGACCTTTCAGCATATTATGCAGCTTTAAATAGTTCAAATTAGAAAATACTGATTTATTAATACTACCAACTACGGTAGTTGATATTACACCAACTCTGAATCAACATGCACCACTGCAAAATGTTCTATATATTGTTATCATTATGATCACAACTTAATTGCTTTAATAAGATCAGATCATTGTTTCTGGATAAAAGAATACATGACATATTAGCTAACTGCATGATTTGTATTGACATTACTTTGTATTGTATGTATTGTCAAAAGTGCAAGTAAATGAGAATTGAACCACATGAATTGTTATAAAACATTATTTTAGAGATATACTGAAATCCCAAAAGTGACTGAAATTAACCATAAAGTTCTTTAAAATATTCCATTTAAATATTCACGTTCTATGACAATACAGATAAAAGCAAAGATAAAAACCAAATAAATACAAATTTCTAGTTTTTTTTTTTTTATTCCATAATAAAGTAGTCATGAATTATTTATTAATGGTTCTAATTGTGGGTCAAAACATGTTAAGTTTCATATTACAACAGCATTTAGGCACAGATTTGACAGTCAGCTGCTAAATGTTTAATGTGTGTAGTTATAAAAAGATTTCTGACCCCTGATTTTTGAAGTTCCCATATACAGAGTGGAAGGACAACCAGAAGGAGCAGAATGTACAGCAGCACCACGAGAGGCCGAATCCACCTCCTCCAGTTCCCGCATGTGCACGGCATCTTTCCAACTGATACTAACCTCTTACATTACACTCCAATGGAGTTTGATACAGAGACATGAACCGATAAAAACTGAGTTAAGTTCTTGGCAGTTCTACTGCTGTGGTTTGGTTTAGATGCATATGATTGGAATAAACACTACAGAGATCTGGATGAATCATGAGTGTTCAGCGAGTCAAATAATCAGCTGATTCCTCCCATGAATGCTTTCCGCCGCTCCCACATAAATCACATTCACTTTCAAGAGCCCCTCGCGATCACGTCCATTATAAAGTCAGCGCGCAATCATATTTAATTTTCTTCTTGCCGAAGTCATGTCATAAAACGCATATATTACTTTACAGACTTCAAAAAATAAAAAGTGAACGCGAGCGAGAAGTTGATAAACAAAGCTGTTTGGCACTTCCTGTTGATCTTGTCGTCACTGTGGGTTCTTCGCCTGTTTACCGAAACATTTTCAATACTCAGCGCCACCACTCGGATCGGAGAGCCGCCAAATCATGGCCTGCTAAAACAATATTCGCCGCTGCATTAGTTAACAAACAAAATTAAGAAACGAGGAGACCGGTGAGTGTAGTAAAGCATTTTGTTTCGACGTCTATTCAGTGTCGTTTTTTTTAGAAAGTGGCTTATTCTTTGATATAATGTATATTCCCATATCTGTCTGCTATAAATTCAAGTCGTTTAGAAATATAATTATCCAGAAATTGTGTAAAATAATCAAGTACTAACACATTGTAATTTAGATTTTTTTGAATCTGTACTGTGGTGATTAAATTAGCAAAATAATTGTTATGCCACCCCCTATTAGCACCCCCAACCTACCCTCATTCATTTAAAACATTTTAATTAAGAATGGAAAACATTCATTTGAAAGTACAAATACAATAGGAAACAAATATAGAAAGATATAAATAAATAAAGTGTGGGCAAAGTTGAAGTACATTAGAAAGTAGTGTGACAAACCACATATGATCAGCCATAACATTTCTAGTATTTTTCATGTGTAGGTGAAAAGCTTGTGATGCCATAAAGAACTTGCTGATTCAGATGATACCATTCTGTGTGATTGTAAAAAAAACTATTGATTTACCAGACATGAAATAATTCTCAGATTTATTTATTATTTTTATTTTTTGTTTTGTTTTGTTTTAAACCTGTAACTCCTTTATATTTTTACTCAGAGACTAATTATTTTGTTTATATTATGTGCTTTTATATTGAACTCTTGTTACTTTGTCTTCATGGATTACCTTTCTGAAGTTTTTGTCCTTTTTCAAGACTGACAGCCTGCACTGCAATTTTTTGCCAGCATCCTGCTAATACAGTATTTCCTTTGATGTTACATGGAAGAAAGAACATGAGGGTGAGTAAATGATGACACTTTTTATTTTGTATAAAATGTCACTTGAATTTTCATGCTATTTTGGTGAATCTCTTTGCAAAAAAAAGTTCAAATTGTACTTAGGAGTGAAAATCAAAGATTAATAGAATAGTCTAACAGAAGGGAATGTATTGAACAAAAAAAATGTCCTCAGAACTGCCCTAAGAACAAATGAAAGTACAGTGTGAAACAAAGATGAAATTTATCAGACTCAAGGTGGCTCACTAGATGGCAGTGTGTGGCAACACTTTCCATGCAGGAGTATCCCAGTAGTCTATTTGCATATTTTGTATTAAGTGTTCCTGAATCAAAAAAAGAGACAAGTCTTTAAGTCTGTTTTCTTTTTTAACAGGAAGATTGGGCAACATGTTTTTTGTTTGTTTTCTTGAACAACAGAACAGTCGTCAAATTACTGTTTCTAATTAAGATTCCTGGGTTGAGAGAAAAAAAAAAAAAATGTTCCCCCCGTGCTGACCCAATTACAACAAATGCCGTATCAGCACGAAAGTACATTGTCTTTGTATCGAGTAATGGAGAGCAACACTGCACAGAACTCCAGAGGTTGTCTTTTTCTTATAGTGGTCTAGCTAAACTGATTTATTTTATCAGGAAGCATGTATAAAACAGAACATCTGAAAACAAGTTTTATAATTGTTTTGTTTATGCATTTTATGAAGTCAAAGAGCTCTTCCCAGGCTATATTTTAAATAAGTGTTTAAAATCAAACCTGTGTATTTACTTGTGAGTGCAATGAAGAATAGCAATAATTTCCAGATGCTATTATTGGGTAGGCCTGATTTGATCTCAGACAGTCTCCTCTTGTCAGATCCAGCAGTCCCGCAGAAGACATAAGTGTGCAGTTTCACTAGTCTGTTTCAATTACCCACCAAATGTGGAAGACGAGTTTAATGGTCTTTTACATGGAAAATCAGCTACAGCTTAAACTTTTCCATGATGAAAGCAGAGGCAGGAGCTTGACCTGTTAAACTCAATACTCATTCTTTCCTCTCTCATGCCCTTGTGTTTATATATACTGTATCTGGGAAGACACAGACTGCAATGCCAGTCATTTGACAGTCACAAAAATAAGGCATATCTGAAAAAAAAATGGAGTCAATGCAATATTTGAGGACCAAGGAAGATGTACAAGGCTAAAGTAGTCCTGAATACACAGAGGCAGAACTTTTCCTTTATGTCGCTGTGCTGTCATCATACTGCCCCCCAGTTACAGAAATGGCTCATTGTGATGGGACAGATTGTTCATGAATATTGAATCGATCCTTTTGGCTTTTATAAATTAGAAATCATTCTTGCCACACTCATGTGAGCGCCTTGTTGGATCACTTGGAGGGATAGCGCTGCAAAATGGCATTCGGGACTCTGCCATGTCGGGGCAGGGAAGACAAACAGGCGGTGTGTTTGAGAAAATTGGATACACATTTAAAGTTTAAACGCCGTGTGACGTCCATAGTTAACATCTCATGTGACTCCCAGAATGAGAGTTGTGCTTCTGTGTTTAGTTTGGATTTAATTTAGACGTCAGTACGTGTTGGGCTAAATGAAGAGAGTTACTGGATCATGGTTTGTGGCTTTATATCTTTGAACATGTGAGTTACAATCTTCATGAATTGGTGTCATGCCAGATGGATATACCTTCAGGACAGAAAAAAAAATTGAAAATATATGTTTGTTTATTTATTAATTTTAAATGTCTGGCCAAAGTGACAGAAATCATTTGAGTACACTAATGATTCTGTCCAATATTTAAAGAAATAAATAATCTGGTTGTATTAATGTTCTTGGAGCACAGTCATCGCATACATTTCTGGATGGTTTTAAAAACCCTTGCATGAGAGATAAGGTTACCTCATGCTCATAAATAGAGGTGACTGCTCTGCACGCTCTCACAGATAAGACCAATTTATCCACAGATTTTATCCAAATGTCGTTGGTTTCTTGCCTTTTTAAGAGTAATGGCAGTGGTGGTGTGTAATATCAGAAATGTGTTATTAATATAATCCATGGCACAGCACAGTCTTATGAAAAATATTAGGATACAGTCAGAGCTTATCTATGTTTGCTGGCAGTTTGGCCTTGGAGCTACAGTATAGTGCTGATTTTCCTCTGAACATATGTGCTTTGTTAAGAGACCTGAGCTGAAGGCAGGATATTATATTATATTTATATTATACCAGGGTCTGTCTAAAAACTCGATTCTGATGGTCTGGAAGGTGTGCAATAAAACTGTTTAATACACAGGTAGTTCCAAGTCCATATAATTACCATTCTATATTAATTATTTCTGCATCAACAAAAACATTCAGGAGCTCAGAAACTTGTCAGTGCTGCCCCATGACTTTTATTAATAATTTAACTGCAAAAACGCTACATTATATTACTCCGCAAAGAGGTTGTAACGTCGCTGTTTTTGAAGTAATTCAAATCACAGTTTCATTGCTAGTAGAGAGATGCTGCACAGATGTGATTCAGTCAAATAAATGTTACCTTATACTACTTTATCTCTTCGATTTAAAGAGGGCTGAGTGCTAGAACTAACCAGTGTAAGAATTGAAAATATCTAAAGATATTTTCAACCCCCTCTCTCTGAAGTGAAGTGAAGTGAAGTGAAGTGAAGTGACATGTGGCCAAGTATGGTGACCCATACTCGGAATTTGTGCTCTGCATTTAACCCATCCAAGTGCACACACACAGCAGTGAACACACACACCGTGAACACACACCCGGAGCAGTGGGAAGCCATTGCTGCGGCGCCCGGGGAGCAGTTGGGGGTACGGTGCCTTGCTCAAGGGTCTCACCTCAGTCATGGTATTGAGGGTGGGGAGAGCGCTGGACATTCACTCCCCTCACCGACAATCCCTGCCGGACCTGAGACTCGAACCCATGACCTTTGGGTTACAAGTCCGACTCTATCCATTAGGCCACAACTGCCCCTCTCTTGCTACAAGGGCCATTTGGAAGGCTCAAAGGTGCTGATAGTGATCAAGCCCTGTAGGCCAAGATGTGTGTACATCGGGGGTCTACAAATGGTCACACCTTTAGTACAGTGGGGGGAAGTTTTAATCTTCTGATTGGTCAGTTTGAATGTCTCACATTTGGGTTTCAGTCACATGGTCAAGGAAGGGATAAAAGAAGATTGTAACTGTCGCTCTGTCTCTTTTCTATGCTCTGGTCTCTTTTCTATGCTCTTCTTTCTTGGATTCTTGGCTTTTCTTGGGCACTCTCTGGCCCTCT
>RJVU01049572.1:2779483-2794894 GCA_003731715.1 Anabarilius grahami
TTCCCTTGCGCCTCATGTATCTTGCCATCATGTTCTTGTTCTTCCCTTGTATGTGTCATGTTCTGATTGGTTGTTTTGGTCATGTATCTTGTTCTGATTGGTTCCATTGTCTCTGTGTCATGTTTTGATTCGTTCATTGTTTCATTGTGTTCAGGTGTTCATTGTTAATCATTAGTCTGTTAATATATGTATTTATATATATATATATACAGTTGAGCTCAAAAGTTTACATACCCCTTGCAGAATATGCAAAAATGTTAATCATTTGAACAAAATAAGAAGGATCATGAAAATTGCATGTTATTTTTTATTTAGTACTGTCCTGAGTAAAGTATTTCACATAACAAATGTTTACATAAAGTCCACAAGATAAAAAAAAATAGCTGAATTTATAAAAATGACCCAGTTCAAAAGTTTAAACACCCTTGATTCTTAATACTGTGTGTGGTTACCGTCCTAGATGATTTACGACTGGTTGTTTGTTTTGTGATGGTTGTTCATGAGTCTCTTGTTTGTTCTGAGAAGTTAAACTGAACTCTGTTCTTCAGAAAAATTCTCCAAGTCCTGCAAATTCTTTGATTCTTTTGCATATTTGAACCCTTTCCAGCAGTGACCATATGATTTTGAGATCCATCTTTTCACACTGAGGACAATTGAGGGACTCAAACACAACTATTAAAAAAGGTTCAAACATTCACTGATGCTCCAGAAGGAAACACGATGCATTAAGAGCCAGGGGGTGAAAACTTTTGAACAAGAAGATGATGTGCAAGTTTTTCTTATTTTCTTTAAAGATCATATTTTTTCATTTAGTACTGCCCTTTGGAAGCAACAGAAGCTTCTTGCATGTTTACCAGAAGAGAAAAAAGTATAATTTACC
This sequence comes from Anabarilius grahami, assembly GCA_003731715.1. Lineage (NCBI taxonomy): Eukaryota > Metazoa > Chordata > Actinopteri > Cypriniformes > Xenocyprididae > Anabarilius > Anabarilius grahami. The sequence continues at coordinate 2,780,364 of RJVU01049572.1, forward strand.
CTGTTCATCCAATTAAAAAAGTTTACATCCCCGGCTCTTAATGCATCGTGTTTCCTTCTGGAGCATCAGTGAATGTTTGAACCTTTTTTAATAGTTGTGTTTGAGTCCCTCAACCGTGCTCAGTGTGAAAAGATGGATCTCAAAATCATTCAGTCACTGCTGGAAAGGGTTCAAATATGCAGAAGATGCTGGAAAATCAAACATTATGCAGGACCTGAAGGATTTTTCTGAAGAACAGAGCTCAGTTTAACTGCTCAGGACAAACAAGGGACTCATGAACAACCTTCACAAAACAAAAAAACAGTCGTGGATCATCCAGGTAACCACAGTATTAAGAATCAAGGGTATTTAAATTTTTGAACTGGGTTTACATTTTTATAAATTCAGCTATTTTGTTTATCTTGTGGACTTTATGTAAACATCTGTTATGTGAAATACTTTATTAAGGACAGTACTAAATAAAAAAATAATACAATAATTTTGTTAAAATGACTAACATTTTTGCAGATTCTGCAAGGGGTATGTAAACTTTTGAGCTCAACTGTATATATATATATATAAATACATATATTAACAGACTAATGATTAACAATGAACACCTGAACACAATGAAACAATGAACGAATCAAAACATGACACAGAGACAATGGAACCAATCAGAACAAGATACATGACCAAAACAACCAATCAGAACATGACACATACAAGGGAAGAACAAGAACATGATGGCAAGATACAAGAGGCGCAAGGGAAACACATGGAAACAGGAAACGTGACTAAATTTCAAAATAAAAGACATGAAACATGAACATGAAACAGCCTGCAGTCCCGTAGTCAGTCAGGAAAAATCCCGGTGTCCTGCTGACTGATTTGGCCGCTGCTCCATTCATTTATTTATTTACTTATTTAATATTACTTTATATTATTGACTGCCCAATGGATACAAGTTATTTCTGAGTTCAGCTCTCACTTGTGACCAGTGGTTTGGAAAAATAGACGTGATGGCTCGATAAAAATTAAATCGATAGCCTAATAAATCATGGATTCACTGTTGTCTTCAATGCTACTTCATCTCTGGTGAGGGGCTTCTTCAAACAAAAAAGAAAAGCACTGCATGAACACAAGCGAATGGCTTTTCATGATGGATTTCATAGCTATAAGATTGATTTCTGTGTACGATGTTACAAATCCATATGGCTCCAGGGGGTTAATAAAGGCCTTCTGAAGCGAAGCAATGCATTTTTGTAAGAAAAATATAATTATAACTTTATAAACTGTAATCGCTATCTTCCGGTAACGGCCGTCCCTGCGTTCACGAGAACTAGACTCTTGTACGGCCGTTACTGGAAGCCAGTTGTTATAGTCTATAAAGTAATAAATATGGATGTTTGTCATACAAAAAATGCATTGCTTTGCTTCAGAAAGCCTTTATTAACCCTCTGGAGCCTTATGGATTACTTTTATTATGGATGGATGCACTTTTTTGGACTTAAAAAAAAAATGGTACTATTTACTACCATAATAAAGATTGGAAGAGCCAGGATATTTTTTAATATAACTCTGAAACGATGATTGTGTTTGGCTGAAAGAAGAAAGACATATACATCTAGGATGGTTTGAGGCAGAGAAAATTATTTGATAATTTTCATTTTTGGATGAACTATCTCTTTAACACGAACGCGCACGTCCTATAACTTTTGGCGTAATGTTATTTACCTGACCATAAGAAGATTAAATGGGACCTATTATGCCCCTTTTCACAAGATGTAATATAAGTCTCTGGTGTCCCCAGAATGTGTCTGTGAAGTTTCAGTTCAAAATACCCCACAGATAATTTATGCAAATGAGCTGCTGCTCCCAGCCCCCTTTCCAGAAAAGGGCAGAGCTTTAACAGCTAGCGCTTCAGTTGCTCAACAATAACAAAGCTGGAGAATCTTTTGTGCAAATCCAACATTGAATTGATCCTCGTTTGTGAAGCAGTCCGGCGTAAAATGATGGCATTGCAACAGCACTCTACTACAACAACTCTTCTTCTTCTCTAAAGCAACCCAACATGGCCTCACCCCCTTTGTTGAGTGTTCCCAGGGGCAGGGTTTATATACATTTTTTGGGGGGGGGGTTATGTCACCAAACCGGGAAGAAGCTTGTTGTAGTCCCTACCAGTCGTTTGTTGTAGTCCTCAAAAAAAAGATTTCTGCAACCAATTTAATCTTTGAATGCACAGCTAGCCATGGATTACCCTTACTTATATTATAGGTGTTGAATTTTGGATTGAGCTTGAGGTATAGGAGCTGCAGCTGAGGATTTTCAGTTAATGTCATTTTTAAAAATTTTAGTTCCTCACAAAAAGTTATCATATGACTTCAGAATACTTGCAATATAGAGCATAACACAGACAATCTATGAGAAAGAGAAGCTTGTACATCCTGGAGAAAATTTTTCTTCATAATTTTACATTTTTAAATTTCTCCAGGAAAGTAATAAAAAAAAAACATCCAAAATAAGTTGAATACAGCTGCAGAGTGATGTTTGAATTTTTTTAAATGTTTGAGTGTAACAGTGACATTTTGATGGTATGAGGGTCAGTTTCTAGAGTGATGTTAGTTGCACACATTATCTTTTCTTTTCTTTTTCTTTTTTTTAAATGCCTTTATTTTATTTTATTTTCATTTTTTGAGGGCTCCCTGTGTTACTTTGCCTTTGAGCTTCATTTGTTTCTTCCTTGGCAAGCTTAGAGGTTCCCACCAAATTCCTCTGACCTAAAACCATTCATTCTTCTCCCTGAAGGCAGTTTCATGAGCATGAGAAAAAATATCTCAAACTTCTGATGAGAAGTCATTTTCACATTAATATGCTTTCAATAGTTTGACAAGACTCTCAAAACAGGCTTGTGTCTGTCCTCTAATTCAATTTCTAATTCCATGTGTGATATAGAATGTCTTAAAACAAACAAAAAGACATTTGTATAGTAAATTATTAAGTCCATGCTTGTTTTGGCCAGGATATGTTTATATTCAGCCTAGAACATTGTGTTGCAATGACTTTATATCGATCAAAAATTATTAGGATTTTAATGAATACACATTTGTAACTGTTAGAGCATATAATTTTGCATTAAACAAATAATGTTTGTTTTCACAGGAATCATGTTTGAAACCAGACCAACAATTTGTCTACTGTGCTTATAAGCATCATCTTCATTATATAATTCTTTATTTACTTACAAATACCCACACAAGCAAATAATAATAATAATAAAAAAAACATTTATTTTTCCAAACCAATATCAGACTGATATAAACAGTAACTTACATTGCAGACACATAATGGTTTAAACTCCACAGTTTACATCAAGGCTTCTAGTATGCCCCGTTCACATCCTCTGGGTTGACACTGATGACCCAGAGGGTCCGTGTTGCCTTGTGGGTCAAAGTGCATTGCAAATCACTCCCATACTGGAGCTTCTTCCCAGGCCAAAAACAGACAGCTGTCACAAGGCACCTATCTTGTAACACTGAAACCTCAATACATTTGGACTGGAGATAAGACAACATTGCTTTAAGTGGTAGAATCGATAGTCTGGTCCAATACTCTTAAAAATAACTAGCAGCTAATCAATAAATTGGACCAATGCTATTACAGTCTATGAGAAAAAAAATTATGTTTTAAAGTCAGTCATGATATGTAAAATAATCTATAGTTGATTCACTGTACTGCATAGCATATAGGGTAAACAGATGTTCGGTTGTTATAGTGCTATAATAAGTTTAAATTCATATATAACTGTGCAACATTCCTCACTAAGTGGTGGTAAAGTTCAGTACATGTGTAACATAAGAATAATCCGTGACATCAATTTCCACTACAAACATAACCTTTTTTTTTTCTTTCTGTCATGCACAAATATTTTCCTCAACACTTAGCACGTCAAATTAACAAGACCCATGTAGATCTCTGTCAGAATGTGTACAATGTCATTCATATTAGTTTCAGATGATATCAAGAAGAAAATAGATTTCTTAAAATTTCTTACACGATATACTGTTAAAACATTTGGGGTTGGTAAGATTTAATAATGTCTTTGAAAGAGGTCTCTTCTGCTCACCAAGGTTGCAATTATTTGATCAAAAAACAGTAAAACGGTATAATATTGTGAAATATTATTACAATTTTCAATAACTTTTTTCAATAACATTTAAAAAAATTTAATTTATTCCTGTGATGGCATGAATTTTCAGCATCGTTTCTCCAGTCAGTGTCACGTGATCCTTCATAAATCATTCTAATATGCTGATTTGGTGCTCAAGAAACATTTGTTGTTATTATTATCAATGTTGAAAACAGTTGTGTTGCTTTTTGTGCTTTGATATGATTTTTGTCAGGATTGTTTGATGAATAGAAAGTTCAATTGCATGTATTTGAAATGGAAATATTTTGTTACTCGAATGTCTTAGCTTTTGCATCCTTGCTGATTAAAAGTATATATATAAAAAATATTACTGACCCCAAACATTTGATTGATATCAAATGACGAGATAAAAGAAAATAAATTCTATAACGAGATAAAAGAAAACAAATATTTCAACTTAAAATACAGATGATATACAAATACTGAGGCCATTAAATATTAATAATATTAAAGTAATGTATACAAGGTTAATAGCATGTATGAGTTCTCTTCACAGAAAATTCACAGTGTCAAAATAAAGCAAAGATATGTTTGTATCTCTTGGGCGTTTTTGTTTTGATTACACAAAGGCCCCTTTTCCCGCGCCCTTATGCTTAATGTTTTTTCTTTTACACTATAACCCAGCATTTGTTGCAGTTGGATTCATTCCTAGAAATTACTCTTAAATCCCACCAAGGTCAAAGTTTAATTTGCCTTCTCATTGCTGGAACACAATCCAGCTGGTATTTCGCATGTACTGTATGATGTTCATGTTTTGCTTTGTTTTTTTTCCTCCATATCATTTAATATTATTTAATTCTGAGCTTACATATTCATCTAACACCTTTCAAGCATATACACATGAAACTTAATTTGGCATTCAAACACAAAGGCTTCATTATCTTCCTACTCCACTAAATAAACAAGAGGTGACGTCCAGCGCACAATATGATTCACTTAACAACTAAATAAACTTTGAGGCAGGAGGCAACCTGAAAGTTCCTGTTTTACAACCTAGCTTCCATAACTGCATTCAATGTGCTAACAATAACAACCGGACACTGAATTTGAGGGATAGGCAGCCTCCTAGGCGGCATGCTGGGAGTTTCTTTGGCAAAGCTCATAGGAAGGAACACAGAAAACACAGATTGACCCTCACGGCTTCACTCGTTTTTTCTGCAACTTCCTTTCACATCAGACAGTGACGATCCAGAGGATGTTCATAGTGTAGTATGCAAGGAAAACATGTCAAGCTCCTGATGAGGGTTAATTTGTAGCTGTTAGGTTCAGCTGCATCCTGTTGCTGTTGGTCTTCACTCCCACCACTTCTCACACAGCAAAACAACACTCTGAATGTCAGGGAACAGCTGCTGTAGGTCTACGGGAGACTTTAAATATATCTGGTCCATTGTCTGGTCTGAAGCTATATATAAAAACTGCCTGATACTGTGCCGAGCACAAGGCCTTTAGGTTCATATGAATGGTTACAATGTTTTCCACCTCAAAGTTTGACACTGATGATGTCCGCTTTTCTAATGCATGTAGCAGCTCTCAGTCGCTGTATTTGCGAAGGCTTCTGTCGGTATTGAGGTTGCCAGGCTCTTGGTTTTTGCACTGAATGCTAGTGCCGTTCATGGGGCCTGAGCTGGACACCTGGTTCTTGGTATAACACCAACAGCACAAGCAAGACTGAAATGGTGATAAAGAAAAAAGATAAATCATTTGATAGTTGCATCATAGGCTCTTTGGAAAAACATGCTGCTGCTTAAGATTTTTGCAAAACTTAAAAAACACCAACAACATTTCACACATTCATTATGATTACTGGGGCAGATTATATATAGTTCCCCAAAACACACCATAGTCCATGACTTGCAAAGTAATACATTTTCACGTTTGCATCACATAACCATCTCCACATATATATGGGTTTTCTGACATAGTAAACTTGTTAACACTATCGGTTATGTTACTGTTACATGGTACGATATTTTCGGAGATAGAAGGAGATAGACCTAAGATAGAAGGAGATAGAACCTTTTAGGGGCAGTCACTGAAAATGTAATTTTTGAACTGCCATGATACATACAACAACCAAGTTTACAAAATGTTGCCAGTTCATCTGTTTCGGAGACAATTGAATGTGCTTTTAGCACCATTTGCTGGACGGGATTTCAATTTGAAAGAGCAGTGAAATGTGCAAGAAACAATGTTATATTATTTTGCAGGTAACACTTAATAACAACAATAAGGTTCATTAGTTAACATTAGTTAACTACATTAGTTAACATGAACTAATAATGAACTGCACTTATACAGCATTTATTGATCTTTTATAATGTTAATTTCAACATTTACTAATACATTATTAAAATCTTGTTAACATTAGTTAATGCACTGTGAACTAACATGAACAAACAATGAACAACTATATTAACTAATGTTTACCTAATGAACCTTATTGTACAGTTACCATTTTGCCGAAATGTTGCCACTCGGGCAAGTGGCAACATCCAAGTAGTAATGCATATTTGTATTGTATTAGAGGTGAATAAGTTTAAATGAATCAGTATTTCTTATCTGCAGGACTAAGTTTGGCCCATAGTAAATCAACTTAGAATATTGCTCTTGGACCCACACCATCTCTTGCACAGATCATCTGTTTGCTTCTATTTAGGGCCATGAACTTGGGTTGGCCAACTGTGTTGTGTCTCACAAACACTTCAGATGCATTGTGCATCTTTGGGATCATCCTCATTACTGAAAAGGGGCCCACTTTGGATCTGACCTCAATGTCTGTAAACTAAGCTTAGTATGATGACAACCAGGAACAGGCATGGCTTATCTCTTTCTGAGAATGACTCACAGGACCTTAAACATTCGTCTCCATAAATCAAGCACAATTTGCTGATAGAATGTTCTGTGGCCGCTGATTATGCGAAGTTGTGAGGAAACATATCCATTCACTCATTCTATTGGAGTCTGTTTGTAATGGCAAGTTAATGAAGGAATCGGGCACTTTAAAACTCACCTTAAAGCAATTCTTGAACTTCTTGCTGACAAAGTAGAGGATGATGGGGTTGATGCAAGAGTTCACAGTGGCCAAGTTGATGCCGAAATAATCCATGATCAACAGGAAGCTGAAAGTTTGGACACTCGTTTAGTTTTGTTGTGTATTTGTTGTGTTTAAGTTTACATACCACTTGCAGAATCTACAAGATATTTGTCATTTTTTAATAAGATTAATAGATCATAAAAATATAGTTTTGTTCAAAATTTTCACATCCTTGATACTTAATATCCTGTTGCTACCTCATGCATCAATGGCTGTCATTTTTTTGTGATTGTTTAGATTTTCCACATCTTTTGACCATTTAAACTCCATGAATTAGTATGTAGATTTTTTTTTAAATTATTTTAGAGGTTGCACTCACAAATACTAGCTGAATATTTAAAATACAACAAGTTTTTTTTTAAAAGGTGAACATATATATTACACTAGACATGTTTGAGTTTTTTTTCAACAGTGGCTATATGATGTCTTCATTGACCAACTAAGGGACAATTATCACTATTTATGAGTTACTATATATAACCATTTGAGTATTCCTGTTAACTCTAAACAGTGCAATTTGTGTTAATTAATTTATTGTTTTGTCTTGCGGAATATACTGAAATACTGTGTTTTATGCAGTCTTTTTAATGGCAGTACTAAACTTAAAAATATATATATTTTATTATCGTATTTTTAAGATTTTATCTCATTTTTTATTTTTGAAAAGCTGCAAATCTTACAGCTTCTGCAAGTGGTATGTAAGCATATGAGCACAACTGTATAAACACTTTAGAGTACAAACTATAACTTTTACGTCAAGGGAAAAAAAAAAAAAACCCTATGCACAAGCTGTACAAGTATGTAGGGTATAAAATAAATCATTCCACTGTTAAGACCCAAAATTGGCAAAGGCTCACTCACTTGAGTAGGTCACAACGTCTTTCATCATCTGGAACATAAACCATTTTCTTCAGCAGTCTACTGAGATGCAGGGGAAACCAGCAAAGAGCAAAGATCAGCACTAAACAGAAGACTGCTTTAGCCACTTCACGCCGCTGCAAAACATAAACAAGCCATTAGAATCGCTATACGTTCAGTGTTATATAATGTACTCTCAGAGATATTACTTTCACAGACTTCACCCACAATATTGCACATAACAGGCTAAACAGAATCTTATAATATCATCTAATTCAATTATGTGCAACTTCGGTCCTGGAGGGCCACTGTCCTGCAGAGTTTAGCTCCAATACATCTGAACAAGCTAATCAAGGTCTTCAGGATTAATAGAAAGATACAGACAGGTGAGTTTTAATCAGAGTTAGAGCTTAACTCTGCAGGACAGTGGCACTCCAGGACCGAAGTTGTCCATCCCTGATCTAATTGTTTATTAAGACAATAAGACACAAAATGCAGTCTAAATGCAAAAACGTTTTACTACTGTGCAGAAATACTCTTTAAATTTGAATGTTATTGATATGGATTATGGCCATTAATATTAAGGACTTTTTCTTACCTGTTTAAGGTGTTCACTGAGGGCAATCCGAAGGCTTCCGTTTCTACGGTTGAGCATTTCACATGTCATGAGGGTGTAGAAAACAGCTGTGCAGGCCAGAGGCACGCAGAAGTAAAAGCCAAATAACCACCAGTCTTTCAAATTTACATAGAACTGAAAGCAGATGAAACACATACACATTAACCATTATGTATACAGTAAAAAAAAAAAAAAAACTCTTACTGTGTCATGCAGCGTTTACAGCCACTGAGAGATAATTTAAGGGCCGAGTTGTCACAGCAATCATTTTGTATTTCTCACCATTTTCCATGACAAGATACAGGTGATACTTGTGTTACTTCTGTTTTTATCATTCTGTAAACTTTTTTTTTTTTTCATTGCAACATTAGTTAGAATAGCTAATTAAAAGTAGTACAAATAGCAAAAAAAAATGGCCTCACATAAAAAATAAAGAAATGAAATGAATTAGAGAAAAAAGAAGGAAGACATTCTAGCTAAGTATGTTATAGACTAAATTTGGGGTCAGTAAGATTTTTTTCTCCCTCTTTTAATTATTTGTTACAAATAAGTCTATTTCAAATAAATGCTGTTTATATTTGAAATTTCTATTCTTCAAAAAATCCTGAAAAAAACTGTCATGTTTCTCATTAAATTTGCACAGCTGTTTTCTATTGTGATGATAATAATAAGAAATGTTTCTTGAGAATAAAATCAGCATATTAGAATGATTTCTGAAGGATCATGTGACACTGAGGACTGAAGTAATGGTTGCTGAAAATGCAACTTTGTCATCACAGGAATTAATTACATTTTAAAATATTAAAATATAATTTTGTTTACTTAGCAGAAGCTAAGCAAAGGAAGCAACTTAAATGAACATTTATTTAATGATTTACTTATTTGTAGTCGTGCAATAAACAGGAAAAGTATTTTGCGTTGCATCCTGATCACCCTGCTGGGTTTATTTTACGATAATGATCAGCTGACCTTACATTATCTCTAGGTCTCTATAGCATGACTGTTAAACCTATAAAACAGTACTCAAAGTGAAAACAACACAATGTTAATTTAATTTTTATAATTTAATTTGTGCTGTATTAAATTGTCTTATCTGAATAGTCTGTTCTTTCTGAGATTAATGGCAGGGTTCATATGAGAGAAGGAACTCTGTTTCTCATCCACACATATGGCTCTGCTTGAGAGAGATGCATCAGCTTGTAATTGCACTCATGGTCTGCTATCAATTTACTTCTTTGGACCGAACAAAAAATAAGAAAACTTCCAGATATCGTCTGCATGAGGAAACTGAAGAAAACTCAAAGGTTTTACTCTTATCCCCTACATTGTCTGTGATTTACGCAAAATGTTGCTTTCAGGATCAAAGTTTGTAAAAGATCACAGAAACCGTGCATAGCATCCTGCTTGAGGTCAACCGAACAGGATGCACTGTTTATTACAAAGTGTTTGAGTGTTTATGTGAGCGAAGGGAAAAGACGTCGGCATGACATCCATCCGATTAAAGCGTACCATCATGAATTTACTTTCAGGCTTGAGCATGCAAGTGTGGATGGTTTGGTTTTTGTAGGTAAAGGTGACCATGTTGAAGACCACTGCCTCTGGTACAGCCAAGATAATAGACAGGACCCAGATGGAGAAGATCTCAATGGCAGTAAAGAGGGGAACGCCGACCCCCTGCACTCTGCTCCAGGAGGCTACAGCCCTGTACCTGAGCCACAAAAACAAAACTCTCAAAAGATTGCTCAACTGTTTTAACATTTCATAACAGAGACATATCATTAGCTATGTTTTCCTCCAAAGTTGTGAATTTGACTTATGCTCAAAAAACAATTGCGAATAAAGCACCATTTCCGTCCCAAGTATTTAAGTGAACAAAATCGTCGCTTCCTGGTAAATTGGCTTAAAATATCTGTATAATAAAAATGGAAGTTGCTGCAATCGGTAAAGCCACGTGGCTCTGTTTTTTGTACATTATAAGAGTGTGCAGACAAAATGCAATGGACTTTGTCATGTTATCTTGCGTTCGGAGTTGGATGCCTGATGTTTGGGAACTCAATCATGTGAGACAGTTCTGGGAGATAATTACCAAACAATTTGATGACAGACTTTTCAGGCATTTCAGAGTGGCCAAACAAACATTTAAGATGCTGTGCAATGAAAATAGTCTGCTGGTTAGTCCAGTAATCCAGTCACTTCCTCTATTGAGGCAAAGTCACATGAGTTTTTTTTTGTTGCACCTCGAGGGATTTATTCAGTAAATGTGTTTCCATCGTAGTTTATGTACGTCTTCTCATTGAATAAAAAAAATGCTGCGTTTTTTTCCATCCTGTATAATGCCAAAATCTGCGTAAAATATGTGGATGGAAACAGCTATTGAAGCTCCACTTTATGTGAACTAAACATCTCTGTGAATGACCTCAGAGAAGAAGTAGTTTGATCTTCAACACCATTTTTTTTTACATCAACACCTGCAAAGCTTGACTGATCAGATTGCTATCATGTGGGAAAGCTTCTGTGAAAATATTGCTGTGCAGCTGTGCCAACTTCCAGCTACTGGTTTATAGCTACAGTATCTAAGATTAATGAAAAGATTGCTTTGCATTGTAATATGCATATTACTAAAATGCTCACAGATATACTTCAGCTGTTTGTTTGGATAAAGTCACTGGTTTGCCTGGCTGCTTGTTTCCCTTTGCTCAAAGTCATGTTTGCTTGTTTGTTTCATTAATATCTTTTCTCTTGTGGGTGTTTCTGTAAAACGGTGCATCAAGATTTTATACGTAACTATATCTTTTTTTTATGACCCATTTGAATATTCCTGTTTAACAACAATGGGACATTTATATTTCACTAAGTAGAGATGTATCCACTTTGCCAACACGCAGACGGATGAGAAAGACACGATATGTAAGCTCACGCAACATGGGGATCGCGAATCGGACGAGATGTGCTGAACATTTCCTCGGCATGATTCAGAAACTAATTGAAAGCGGCTGTGCTGTTGTGAAATTAAGGCCAGCCGCTTGAATTGAGACAGGCTGCTAGATATTTGTGGCTGAGATTCGCTCTTATGGTTCTGAATGTCAATGAAACATCTTCCTCATGGGAAAAAAGTAGCTTTTTCTTTAATATAAAGTCTTTTTAATTAATATATCTGTAGGAGTTCAAATTGTCTTGAGGTTGTTTGTCAAAAGGTAGTTTTCACTTTTGTTTTCTTTTAGAGATTTTTGCTTATACAGTATCTTAACAAGTTGGCCAAAAGACAACATTTTAGTTTAGTTTTATTGTATAATCGTATGACAAGATAATAGCTATTCATCCTCCTTTATGGTAGCGATTAAACTGAGGTGGGCAGGTGACTTCTGCCTCCTGATGAGGAAAATACTTTCTAATGAGAGGTGCCTATTAGAGCTGACCTTATAAACAGGAGGAAGTGCCCTGATTCAGAAGAACTTAACAAGCTTGCATCCCGCCTTTTCCCCTAAACCACATGGGCAAGTGCACTAATGTTTCCTGAGAAAGTTTTCATTGGAAACACCCTGATCAAGATGATACGGGAAATACAACTTTTTCTCATTTCATACAAAACACTTAAGTATTTTGCTAAGAGATATCAGGTTTGACTCTGTAAGAAACTTAAAACTGTAAGAAAAAAAAAAACGATGGATAAACTGAAAAGAAAGAAATCAAGAAGAAATTAATTTGACAAATGACCTGTATATAATTTCTACATTCAAAATAATTACAAATTAATTTTCTAAACAACTACAAAATATACAGATAGACACCAATGTTCAATGAAATAAATGTCTTTAGAATCGGATTGTAAGCTTGTATTGTTGTTTTAGATGATAAAGACAACATAATGCATTTCGTGTCAGAATAAAAATGAATGTAATTGCAGATGTATTCCACAATGCTTAGTACTTATGAGAGAAAAAAATTGTAGAGTCTGAAAAGTTAGGTAATGCTAGGGAGATTCATTTAGGTTTGAAGATATATAATAAGCATACAGTGAGACAAGTATTGTTTTTTTTGTTTTTAATTATTATTATTTCTGTATTACAATATAACCTGTTAAGAGGAGGAGTGAAAGATAATAATGTACCTAGCCCTAAAACAATAAAGACAGTTTATGACCTTTGTCTCTCCCTAACCCTAAGACCTCAGTAGTGAAATCTGAACCTTGAACCTCACAGAGGCCTGAAGTATAATGGTCAAATTAAAGAAAGGTTTGTGGGCAAAAGGCATTAGCTTTTTTATTAGATGAGTTCAAGTTTTTTAAATGAGCTTTAGAACATCTTGGCAAAATTTCAACAATATTTCTAAATAGTGAAGCATTGATTTACCTGTCCACACTCAAAGCACACAGATTGAGTACTGTAATCCCAACAGATGCTTTCTGGAGGAATGGCACCAGTTTGCACAGGAAGAGTCCAAATGCGCTGTCATCAAATGGCCATTTTGTGACAAGCAGCTGCAAGAAAAATAGAATCATTCATTACTATGATTCCTCAAGCTCTAGAAGACATTGCATTGAGATGAATGAAATGCAGATGAATTGAGCAACATGTTCTTATTTATTTTAAGCACTTGTGTCTGTACATTTATTTATAAAGTAGGAATGAAATAGAGATGTTTAACCATCATAATTGAGGCAGTCTGCATTTCTGGAATTTGCTGGTTTCTGAAACAGTTTTACTTAAATAAGTAACAGATTATTATAATTTTTTTTTTTTTGCTTTGACTCTGTTCCCGTCTTTGGCCTTAAGGGCACACATCTTGTCTTGATGAAATTGCTTTAGAGCAGTTTCAATGGCTACTATATCGACCCAGGCACTTCTTTAGTCGTTGTGTATTTTTGCTAGTCTTCACCTTGGAAGACTCCAGTAGTGTTGAAAACAAAATCCTCATGTCTTCCTTTTTTGAAGTGTTCCCCTTTTTTAAATGAAGATTTATGTCAGAAAAGTTTTTCTTTTTCTTTTTTCAAGTGGCCTTGACAAGGTTCTCTGAAATGGTGTTGTCTTTTGTTAAACAGGAAAAGTATGTGGATTCTGCTCAGGTTTAGAAAGGAAACTTCTCACGGGTGTATCCTGGCCTTGTTTGTATGAGGAGTGCAGAGTTTAATCAGTGGCACAGCTGGAGAAGTGTGTATTGGGAGTCAGTGTCTGGAGTGCACATAAGTCTGTGCGTCACAAAATAAGACATGCTAACTGCCGCATTTCCATTTTTTTTTTTTTTTTTACATGAGCTTTCAATGTTAAATGGACACCTTCCATCCTAAATAGAGAAACTCTCTGGATCTCCACCCAATATCCTGTTGAAAAGTCCCTCAAAATTAAATTTGTAAAAGATAATAGCTGACTTTATAAATGCTGAAAATTGGAAGACAAACATTCTGTGCTAATCTGGTTTACATATCACTTCAGAGAGTGTTTTACAGAAAAATCATACAGATAGACTACAAATAAGAAATTTGATCTAGGTCAATTATGTACAAAAAAGTCTAAGATAAAGTAAAGAAACAGTTAAAAAATATGTTACAGTTTTTATATATTCATGCTGGTTTTTAAAAAAAAATATATGCGATTTTTATGAAAGGTTTTAGGCTCTAAACTTCATGTGGTGGATCAATCAAATAAAAAGTAATAACCAAAATAAATAAAAAATGTACACTAAGTAAATAACATTTTTATATAGATTGAATACATATGAGTGTATTCATCTAAATTCATTATTTTCTTAATTTTTTTATATATATATTTATATTTTCC
>RJVU01049572.1:2794938-2807810 GCA_003731715.1 Anabarilius grahami
GGGTCCAACCACATGATACAACCTGAACTAACAGTGTATTGTCAAGGTCAAAGGTTCTTTGGGGAACCAAAAATGGTTCTTCTATGGCATCATTTCAAAAACCCTCTTTTGGAACCTTTATTTTTAAGAGTGTGAATTGCACTTTTTATGTAATTTTCAAAAAAAATTAGAGCATCACATCACTGACCCATCTGCTATGAGGCATGTTCACTGTCAAGTACTGTGTTCAATGATGAGCGGAGAATTAGACATGGGACTTTGGCTAGTGATGAAACACTAGTCAAAACAGGGCTGTTCATTTGGAGGATGGCCCTTCAATCCTCTGTTTATTTTATCAGGCCATATCCCCGCTGCACTCATCACAAAAGCCTCAGTAACCGTAATAGGACGGCCCTGGAGATAAACTCTGAATGACCGTATAATTGTATACGGCCCCTGCCCTGTGCATCTAAGCACCCTCCCAACTTCCTCTGCCAGCTCATTCTCCCTTCCTGTGCTCAAGTACTCTCTTTTGAATTGTACTGTACATTCTTAAAAATAAGGGTTCCAGAAGAGGGTTTTCACAGAAATTCCATAGAAGAACCATTTTTAATTCCCCAAAGAATCTTTAATTTAACATTTCTTAAGAGTAAATTTTTCTTAATGTGAAGAACAATAAGATAACCTTTTTCCACTATAAAGAAACTCTTGTTCGATGGAAAGGTTCCATAGAGGTTAAATGTTCTTCATGAAACCATAGATACAAATAAAGAACCATTATTTTGAAAGGGTCATTTCACCTAAAAATGAAAATTCTGTCATTAATTACTCACCCTCATGTTGTTCCAAACATGTAAGACCTTTGTTCATCTTTGTAACACAAAATAAGATATTTTTGATAAAATCCGAGAGGTATATGACTCAATTTAGCCGACACTTTCAAGGTCCAGAAAGGTACTAAAGACATCGTTAAAACAGTCGACGTGACTACAGTGGTTCAACTTTAATTTTATGAAGCAACCTCTTTGAGTCATATACCTCTCGGATTTCATCAAAAATATCTTCATTTGTATTCCGAAGATGAACAAAGGTCTTACGGGTGTGGAACGACATGAGGGTAAGTAATTAATGACAGAATTTTTATTTTTGGGAGAACTAACCCTTTAAGAGTGTAGGCTGGTCTTTCTGCCTGGTTTGTGAAAAATACCCTTTGATAACAACACAATGTCATGATTCCTACCAATTGACAATATTGAAGAAATAGAGGTGCCTACCTTGTAGACATTGATAGGGATGTCTATTGTGATGTAGATAAGATCTCCAAGAGCTAAGCTGGCGATGAGGGCGTTGGGTCCATTCCTCATGCACTTGTTTTGGTAAATAATCCTCAGCAAGGTGGCGTTACCCACCATTCCCACCACGAACACAACACAGGAAATAATTGTGTTAATATACTTAAAATAAAGCTTGATGGATGTGGGATCCTTGCAGGGTGGAGGCCCCTTTACTCTGGTATTGTTATCCAGCAGAGATTTTTTGCTGGTGAGCTGGAGACCCTTATGCACATTGGTTTTGGAGGTAGTAGAGATTTGAAGTAAAGTGTCCTGGGCTTCCTCTGTTCCATTTATCTGACATATTCCACCAGTGGCCAGGACGGCCATTAGCAAAAACAATTGTAGTGTTGTAATGCCCATTGCAGAACGCAGTTCGCTCTTTGATTTCCAGATGAGGTGATAAGATCCTGATTACGGCTATTTAGCACAGCTGCAGGATAAGAAACAATAGGACGGACATCAAAAAAACAATGTTGTAAAGCAAGTTGGAGTTCAGTTTGTCACTGCCCACACACACAAAATAGAGACATACATTGCAGGCCTCAAAATAAAACAGAATCAAAGAGAATTACTTAAAAGTATAACACTAGATGCGCAAAACTTCAACACAACTTCAAAAGGGATTTAGTGGAGGAGCACAGATGGAGAGTGCCAGTACGAGTTACTGTCACACTATGGGGACGAGACGTTGCCTTTCCTGTCATCCCCGGCAAATACCCATCAGTGCTGGCATGGTGCTAGTGGCACAGCACCAAGCTTTTGTTTTTTCATTTGTAATTAAAAAAATGCACCCGTTTGAATAACTTTCATCACTTTGGTTTCCTCAACACACATTCCCGCTCTGGTTTGCGTTTGGGAAACTGCCCCCATGAATGCCAATGAGAAAGATGTCTTTTAGTATTTCACTATAGGAAATGTTCAAAGACAACAGCTTAATAACAATTCAGTTTCATATAATTCAGATACCCTTTTGATAACACTTTACAATAAGGTTCCATTTGTTAATACATTGGGTAACATGAACTAACAATACTTCTAAAGCATGTATTAATCTTAGTTAATGTTGAAATTAATAAACTTAATGAACTTACAATTAAGAGTTGTATCTTTATTAACTAACATTAACAAAGATTAATAAATTCTGCAACAAATGTATTTCTCATTGTTAGTTAATGCACTGACTAACATTAACTAATAGGACTGTAATGTGAAGTGATACCAAATAACTTTATAATTTGACATTACAGTTTAGCCACATACATTTTATCACGTATGCTGTTCGAAAAGAGCATTAACATGTCTATCATTTTATTTTTTTTCAAAGTTAATCACAAAGAAATTATTTGAATCTCTTTCAAATAAGTTATAGGATTTTATCCATAACAGATGTAGCCTATTCGTACACAAGAATCACAAGTGAAAAAAAGTTAATCAACTCTCATCTTGTTTGGAATCATTTGAACCCCCCTTTCATAATCTTGACAGCAAAGGAACACTTCTGAGCCAAGATGTGTTTCCTGTTCAAAGTCCCTGCCACCACCTGGTACACAAGGAACTATTTAGTAGACAGCCCTTCAAGTAGCATCTCAGTTTAGCATCAGCTAGGCACTAAAGGGATCCTTAACGGCACGTAAACTGTTACACTTATGAATTATAAATGCCTCCTGGTTTTTCACCTACCGCTCCTTAAATGTCTGCCTTCCCCAGGATCCCGTCAGTCAGTCAGTCAGTGAGTTAGTGAGACGAGTATTCGGCTAGAGCCCCCCAGACATCTGTGTGGTATCATATGAGTAATTAACCAACTATCAAAGTGTAGCAAGATCCCATTTGGACGCCACGACGCACCAAAGCTGCTGTGAAGGGGCTGCGCATTCTGTCTCCAGCTTTTCCTGTGGAGAGTTGCTGTATGTGTGTGTGTGTACGTGTGTGTACGTGAGTGTTTAAGAGAGAGCACTTTGACGGGGTGGGATTGCAATTCTCCACCTCCCCCCTCGGCCGGGAGGGGGGCCCCAAAGGAAACACCAGCACTCGGTGAGGCACAGCCTGCCTGACTGTCAACAGTCAGCCGAAGCTTGGGAAGCATCAGGAGGAATTACAAATCCTCTCCTGAGGTTTGCCTTTGTCATTTTCTTTTCTCTCGCCCTGACAGAACCCCTGCCACCATGTCATAACCTTCTCCCAAATGATCAGCAGCGATATTTGCATCTGACAAACTCACCTATGAGTCCTTTGCTTTAGATGCGATATTGAGTGATATGCAGGAGGGGTTGTGGGGGACGGTGGTGGGATCGAGAGCCAAATATGTCTTGAACTTTCTATGCTTGAAATATCACAATGTGGGTGGTCAGACTCAGGGGAAACGTGATTGCTCATGTGAACATAAAAGCCCACATAAGCCTTGGGTTCAAGTCTGCCTTACCAGCCTTACATAAATTGGAGCTATTTTGGATTCTTTTTCATTATGTGCTCTGGCAGCATGATAAGCTCACTTTAAGAAGGTCGATTTGAACAACAAGCTCATCTACAGCAAAGTTCCTGGCTGACTACATCACTGTCCATTATGTAACCTATGCCTAGTAAAATGGGCCATTATCAATATGGGGTCTAAGTGCAGGAAGGCTATCAGTGCTGCAAACAGGCACCTAAATAAGCTGAAACAGCAACCGTACTTGTTTCTAATAAAACATTGACTTGAATATCAATAAAACTCACTGAGCTATGATGATGTTTTATATATGCCTAATGCTTCCTTATTCAGAAGATTTATCAAGTTGTCTTGAGATTTAGAGGTTTATATCATCATTTTATACTGTTTGCAAGGGTTGATTGAACATTATCTGGCAACATGTAGGCTGTTCCACTGGTAAACATTTATTAACGAAGCACTAATTTGTTTGTAGCCTTATATTAACAACATGTTAATTCAATCAAATATATGTTAATACAGTCAGCTGATATATTAAGTTCATCACTGCCTATGTCAAAGACAGAACAGATTTGGGCAGATGTCAGTGCTTTAAGCATATGAAGTCTCTTATGCTCACGAAGGCTCAATTTATTCAAAAATACAGCAAAAAGTGATATTACAAATTAAAATAAATGTTTGCTATTTCAATATATTTTAATGTAAAGCTGGAATTTCAGCTCCCATTACTCTAGTATTCAGTGTCACATGATCCTGCAGGTGCTCAAGAAACTTTTATGATTATTATCATAATTGAAATTGGTTGTGCTCCTTAATATTTCTGTGGAAAACCAGATATTTTCAGGATTCTTTGATGAATAGAAAGTTCAAACAAACTCAAAACAGAATTTATTGTTGTTGTTTTTTGGGTTTTTTTTTGTTTTTGTTTTTTGTAATGTGAAAGTGTTTTCTGTCACTTTTGTTAATTTTAATGCATCCTTACTGAATAAAAGTAATTTATTTTAGTTTCTTCATTTCTTTAAAAAAAAAAAAAAGGAACTTACTGACCACCAAAATTTTGAACGTTATTATATTATATTATATTATAATCTGTGATTTCTCGCAAGTTTCATATTTTCATTTTTTTCCTCCTTTATTTAATTTCTGGCCTATATGTCCGATGTACCTGAGGGGTGAATTATACAGTATATGGGGTATATTATCTATATTGTCACACTATATTGTTACCCTCAGAAAATGCTTATGATTATAAATGTAACATTATTCTCGCATTGACCGTAGCAGTAGTCTGTCTGTCCTAATCAACAAATGTACAAAGCCTAAAAAAGACTGTTAAAGACTTAAAAATGTTCACAAAGACACCCTATTATCCCTTTATAGTTCTCCTTTGTCCATCTAGCTCATATTCTCATCACGTCTCCACATGGCCAGATGCTATGGGCAGTATAATTCCCCCTTTCATTCCATTTGTACATGCATCTTTTAATTGGAGTGTTCATTTGCAGCTAATCAGCCTGCTTAGTATTAATTGTGACTTAATTGGGTAATACTAATATTTATTGCCATTCAATTTTAAAACGATTGTGTTTTCTTTAATTGTAGGCATGAATTTATAATAGCTCTTGAATAAGTCATGGTCAACAGTGGCATATATTTTATTAATCGTAACGTGATTTGCTGACAGGATCCTTTTTCACAGAGTCCCTCAAGTCTGCCGGTAGTTTCAATGGTGTCACAACTTTTGGGGGAAAGGTAGAGAGAGAGAACGGGAGTATGTGTGTGTATGTGAGAGAGAGAGAGTTGAGTTTGGAGTCTTTGTTAATCAAGACATTAATATATAAAATGATGAAACCTTTACCTGGTCCCAGTTGTTTTGGGCTTTCATGTTGTTGTGCTGTTGTTGTTTGGGCTCTTCATCTGGTATTAATGGCATTCTGTCTGAACTCAAAGATGGCAGGCTGCCTGGTAATTCATATGCTTGTTCTCTGATGGCATCTGTGAAAATGTGCTCGGTGCATATTGGTACATACCCTGTGGGAGGGAGCAGGAGCTCAAACCTCTGACTGAGTGGGATGTACGCGGTTTCATAACTGGGGCAATTGCACCAAAAACAAAAGAGAGAGAGAAAGAGAGAGAGATTGGGAAAGAAGGCCAATTTGATTTTCTTATGTGGTGACTGTGATTGACATGCTGACACAGGGAGTATGATGATGGCACTGGACTGAAGAACCAGTGCAAAATAGTTTGTGTTGAAGTACTGAACAGAATTAGAATATTGTAATGAGTCATATAGTATATGAAACAATTAACACACACACACACACAAAGAAAATCCCATTCAAATCGTGAATGTCGAGCCTCTGTTTTCTATACAAGTGGATTTATACTGGGGGATGAGATCTGTTTGGTTACTGACATTCTTCCAAATATCTTCTTTTGTGTACAGCAGAACAAAGACATTTATATAGGTTTGGAACAACCTGAGGGTGGGTAAATGATGACAGAATTTTCATTTTTGGGTGAACTATCCCTTTACATAAACCTTTCTTATGACTTCATAAGAGATTGAATACATTCTGAAGGTGAGTAGAGTTATTATGCAATTTTCTTTTTTATGGGAACCATTCCTTTAGACCACCCAGTGCATCTGTGGACAGCAGAGAATTATTTACAATTAAGAAGAAATCTGAAAGTTACAAAAAGTATTTGTTACATTTGCAGTCTCCACCATCATCATTGTGTCCACTCAACTTCCTTTTGCTGTAAAGAAGGGATGATTTATGAATGATCTGGAAAAGTGTTCACATTAGTCATTTACTGTGACACCAGAAGGTCTAAGGTCATGAGAAGTGCTCTTATTATCTGTTTGACAGCTCAGACAGACAGTCATGCTCTAGATTATGCTACTGCATTTAAAATAAGCACTTTTTAAACAAGAATGTTTAAAAACTTTTGATGAGTTTAGAAGTTAAATCACTTTAGATGATGGTTTATGATCATTTGTAAAGCTTGTTGTACACTTAAATCTTTGAAAAATGGTTTAAAAAGATAATATAATGTAGACAATAACTTCAACAGCATAAAAACAAGACTTTTTTCTTCTTGTTTACTCAGACATGTTTGTAGGTAAGCTAGACACCATTATAGTCAACAGGTGGACTTCATCGAGTGAGTCAACTTCATTGTTAGCACAAAAATAAAAATAAAATACGATGTTCTGTCATAAATTAGCAATTTACCTGCTTTTAGCTTTCACGTTGTGTTGATGGCCAAAATCAAACTCCCTAAAGGCAATGTGGAGAATGATTTTGCATGAGTCTAAGAAAAGTCAGTGAGGCTTGAGACACATTCTTGAAGAACCCCTTGCCTAATCTGCCTTTTGTCAGACATGCTCATTGCGAGAAGCGATAAGGTCTGAGCGCACGTCTATATCTGGGGCATGCTTGCTGCGTAAGCTCTTAAATAAACCCTTGGGGGACATCTTGGACTTAATAACTGCTCATCCTCCAGGAAACTCTTTCTAAACTTCTGTTTAGCAGAGACATCAATCACATGTTTGCAAAAATTCAGAAAGTTTGGAGAACACAAGTTTTTCATTTGTTTGTAATGAAAATTCAAAACAGTCTAGAGAGAAGGAATTAATTATTAGAAAGTTGAAACATGAACTAGCAAAGCAACGAAACGTGTTACACTTTTCATGCCAGCAGAGGCTTTATTTATTTTGTAGATAAATAAATTAGAGACTAGATTACTTACTTTTGTCCAGTTGTTGAAGTAAAAACAACACAAAGTAAAAAACACAAAAAACTAAACAAAACAAAGACAGAGTGTAGTTTTTACAGTGACATGCACAAACATATATAATTTACAGACTTTCAAATAAATCTAGGGAGACTTGGATTTATTGATTGATTGATTATAAATCCCCACAAGGAAACGGCATAGTGTTTTACACATGCCCACTCAAAATGTATGATAAATCTTAAAATATAAACAGATTAATACATTAAAGTTCTCTACAAGGACTGGATACTCAAAAACAACAATTATAAAAATATGTAAACAAATATATAAACTTTTATTCAGCAAGGATGCATTAAATTGATCAAAAGTGAAAGTAAAGACATTTGTAATGTTACAAAAATTTTCCATTTTAAATAAATTCTGTTCTTTTGAACTTTCTATTCATCAAGAAATTCAGAAAAAATCATGGTTTCCACAAAAATATTAAGCTGCACAGCCATTTTCAACACTGATAATAATAAGAAATGTTACTTGAACAAAATCAGCATATTAGAATGATTTCTGAAGCATCAAGTGACACTGAAGACTGGAGTAATGATGCTGAAAATTCATCTTTTTCATCGCAGGAATACATTACTTTTTAAAATAGAATTTTAAATTGTAATAATATTTCACAATATTACTGTTTTCACTTTATTTTTGCTCAAATAAATGCAGCTTCTATGAGCATAAGAGACTTCTTTCAAAAACTGTAAATAAATCTTACGGACGCCCAACTTCTATGTATGTAAATGTGTAGTGCAGCTAAAGAGAAGTGGTTGTAATGCAACTGTATAGTCACATTAGTACAGGGATCAACTGTACAGACTAATAGCAGTGGGCAGGGAGGATTTTCTGTCTCTCAGTGATACACCAGGGCATAATAATTCAAGAACTGCAAGTTCTCTTGTTATGGAGGTCATGATGTTTTAAAGTTTGGACAGCACCCTCCTTTTGCCCACTATACCTTCAGTGAGCCATACTACCCAAGACAGAGCCTTCCTCAGCAATTGACTATCCTCTATTATATAACAGCACACCACTGCAACATAAATGCCACTTGCTATAGACTGAATATTCATTGTTGTTCTGCATATGTTGAGTGACTGACTAAGGCCTTTCTGTGTTCTTTGTTATTAGACGAGTCAACCTTGCTGTTCATGTGCATTCACTAAGAGGAATCCACCCTGTCAATATCCTCCCAACAGATGGAAACTGGGGTGAAAGGTTTCCTCTTCCTATTAAAGTCCAGAACCATGTTCTTTTTTTTTCTTCTTCTTCTTCCTTTTACTTTCCCACATTGAGCTTAAGAGGATTCTCCTCACACCAGTCCACAAAGACACTAGTGATTCCTCTGTACTATGCCTACTCTCACACATCCAACAATCAAAGTGTCATCTGAGTATTTCTGTAGGTGACATGACCCAATGTTGTATTTAATGTCAGCTGTAACTGGAAGGGAGCTTGGACATTCCCCTAGGGAGTTCCTGTAATGACCACCTGATCCGACACACAGTCCTACAGCAAAACATACTTAGAATCTTTTTATAATTAGCAAGGATGTGTTAAATTGTTTCAAAGGTGTCAGTAAATAATTTTACATTGTATTGTATTTGCAGAAATATCTAATTCAGACAAATACTGTTCTTAATACCTTTCTGTAAATCACGTGTCTGTAATCAAAACCGTGTAATCGTTTACATAAAAATATTAACTGTTTTAATTAATACACAATATTAATCAGAAAACTGTCTTAAAAACCAAATCAGCATATTAGAAGGATTTCTGAAGGATCATGTGACATTGAAAACTGGAGTAACGATTAATTAACAGAACCATTTATTAGTGAATCAGACTACACAGGACCGACAGTTTGAAAACTGTTTCGGGTTTCGGGACTCCCCTTCTTATGCATGGCAACCAAAACTTGCCTTTTTATGATTTCTTGGAAACTTGAAGGTAGACTATAAATAAATGTGTACTTGCTGAATATTAGCCACTCACCCTAAACAACATTTCAACTGCACATATTCAGTTCATCTCTCACTGCTAAGCTCTAAACAAAAAACGTTCAACCACCCTCAAAATCTACTGAGCATTCTTATGTGCTCCTTAAACATCACCTCACCGAGAGCAGGTCGACTCAAAGCATCTGCAAACAATTATAGTAATAGCATGCGAGATACAATATCAACACAGCTGGCCAAACCTGAGTGATCAGCAGAATCACTCAAGGGGAAGTTTTAGTTTTAATTCAATAATTGCGTCCATGTGGTCTATAAAGACGGGCTTTTGTATCAACTGTCAGATATTTGTAAATATTATAAAAAGGAATTGATGAAACTAGTAGAACTCTGAGCTTTTTGTAGCATGTTAAAGTATATTGTGTTGTTGATGGAGTACACTACTGTTAAAAAGGTTGGAGTCAGTAAGATTATATTTATTTATTTTAAGACCTTAATACTTTTATTGAGCAGCAATGCATTAAACTGATCAAAGGTGAAAGTAAAGACATTCATAGTGTTACAAAACTTTCTAATCAAAGAATCCTGAAAAATAAATGCATCAGTTTCCACAAAAGTATTAAGCAGCACAATCATTTTCAAAATTAAATATAATAAGAAATGTTTCTTGAGCACCAAACCAGCATATCAGAATGATTTCTGAAGGATCATGTGACACTGAAGCCTGGAGTAATGGCTGCTGAAAATTCAGCTTTGCCAACACAGGAATAAATAAAATATATCAAAATAGAAAACAGTTATTTTAAATTGTACTAATATTTTATGACATTACTTTTTGCTGTATTTTTGATCAATATCATTATCATAAGCATAAGCATTGAATGAAAGTGTGTTCACAGTGCTTTCATGTATCTAAAATGATTTAATGTGCATATCATATTTGAAAAATTATGATTTATGAATACATCTTGTGTAAACTGTTCAGGACGTGACTTCTTGCAGGTGCTTAGAAATCAGTAACACCCCAAACATACTTTAGCCACAGTTGCAAACAAGTGGCAAATGAGCATAATCAGTCAATGGGGCCCAACCCTCTAAACAACTAAAGAGCTTCTCTTATTCTTTACAATTCCCCCTCTCTTCCATTACACATGACCCTCAGAGCTCATTCTCATGTGAAAACAAATGCATACTTTGCTCCCAATGTTATCCCACTCTTTCTATGTCTCTCTGTGTGTGCCTCGTTTTCCTTTTCTCTTGATTGCAAACAGTGTAATGTTAAGTTTTGATGTTTACCACATGGACGATTACCACAAAGTCATTAGAGGGCTGTTATCAAAGCATTCTCAATGACTTTATCTACCCTTCAGACTTTTTAAAGGAGCACAGAACATTTGTGAGTTAATCAACATTGGCCCTGCTTTACTCCTGTTTCTCTGCCTGATTTACCACAGCTCTTGGCAATGATTCGTCATTTGGCAACTTCCCTGCGTTCCTCAGCCAATGATGGTACCAGAAGCAAGTACAACCCGGTACAGAAAGGCTTCATCGCAAAGAACACACATTGTTTTAGCAGAACAGATCTGGATTGTGTGTTCTTTTAACTAAACCGTGTGACCCCATTTCAAACAAAATAGCAGGTTAGCGAACTCTAAAAAAATATTCCAGTGGACACAGATGACATAAAAATATGTTAAATCGGTAACTGTTAAACATTAGTGTTCAAAAGTGTTCGGAAGTTTGGGGTCCGTAAGATTTATTTATTTATAAACCTTTTTTTTTCTTTTTTTTCAAAGAAGTCTCTTATCACTGAAAAAAAACACACCTAATTCATCTTAAATTAAGTTCCGTTGTTGCCTTCAATTTTTAAGTTTAATCTAATTAAGGAACTTATTTATGTGATTTGCTGATTTGGTGCTTAAACATTTCTTAATATTATCAATGTTGAAAAAAGTTGTGCTGCTTAATATTCACATTCAATTCAATTCAATTCACATCTATTTGTTTAGCGCTTTTCACAATACATATAGTTTCAAAGCAGCTTTACAGATAATCCATGGGCATCCCGAGGTAGAAACAGAAAAGTTAATGGAAAATAATAAGTGTAGCTGCTGTTCATAACATTTCAAGCAATAGATACTCATGTGTATTTGATCTGATATAACTGAGCCAGATTTGAGTTTATCAGAGTTTATGAGCCAAATGTGAAAACATGCCTTTAGTGGACTTTGATATCTTAGGTACTACCAAAAGACCAGAGTTTTGTGGTCTTTAAGAGCATGATGGATTGTAAGGTGATATAATATTGGTTAAATACACAGGAGCTAAACCATTTAGGGCCTTATACTTTGTTGATGTGGAACTTAATAGGTAAGCAGTGTAGAGATGATAAAATTGGGGTTATAAG
Organism: Anabarilius grahami; assembly: GCA_003731715.1. Classification (NCBI taxonomy): domain Eukaryota; kingdom Metazoa; phylum Chordata; class Actinopteri; order Cypriniformes; family Xenocyprididae; genus Anabarilius; species Anabarilius grahami. The sequence goes on from RJVU01049572.1 coordinate 2,806,831, forward strand.
ATCATATTTTCTTGACCTAGTCAGAACTCTAGCAGCTGCATTTTGGACTAACTAGTCCGTGGCTTAGCGATGTTTCTGTGGTGGAAGAAGGCTGTTTTTGTAAGAAATATGTTTTCCAAAGACGAGTTGCTGTCTAATATAACACCCAAGTCTTTAACTGTAGAGAATGAAGTAACAGTACATCCTTAGATGCAAATTATATTCTAAGAGATTCTGTGTATAGGTTTTTTCTCCAATAAGTAATAGCTATGTCTTATCCAATTTTTGATATCTTTAACACTCTGTTAACTTGGATAATTTAGATATTCTATCTGATTGTGATGAAATATCATCAGCATAACAGTGGAAACTAATTCCATGTTTTCTAATAATATTACCAAGGGTCAGCAATGTATACTGAAAATAGCAGAGGGCCTAAAACAGACCCTTCTGGCACTCAATAATTTACTGACTTTAACTTGGATTAATGCCTTTTTAAATAAACAAAATAGCAACTGTCAGATAAGTATGATCTAAACCACTTTAATGCATGTCCCTGCAATACCAGTTTAATTTTGCAGTCGATCTAAGAGTATGGCATGAACTAATGCCGATGCAGCACTAAGATCAAGTAAAACTAGTATTGAGATGCAGCCTTGGTCAGAAGATAGAAGTCAATTATTTGTTATTTTAATAAGCGCATTCTCTCTGCTATGATGTGGCCTTAATCCTGACTGAAATTTTTCGTAGATATATTGTGTGTGTGTGTGTGTGTGTGTGTGTGTGTGTGNNAATGGACACAATTATTTTATTTTTTTTGTATTTTAGACATAAATGGAAGATTTGAAATGGGTCTGTGTCTGTGATGTGCCAATGTGATCTAGCTGTGATTTCTTAATGAGAGACCTTACTGCCAGCTTGAAGAATTTGGGGATGTGACATATAGAGAGACCTATAGAGAGATAATAAATATATATATATATATAGCTGAGTTAATATTA
>RJVU01049572.1:2817865-2869332 GCA_003731715.1 Anabarilius grahami
ACATTATTAAAACAAAGAAATGAGAAAGAAAACATCAAAAAGTCCTTCATCAGAAGACTGAGTTCTTGTAGAGGCTAAAGCACTTGGGAGCGGCCGGTGCAAGCCCTTTAATAATAAACACAAGTTGAGGGTCCTTTCTGTTCTAGTTAGAAGTTCCCTCCATGGTGGCCTAAAGGTTCTTGTTAAAATGGCCGTCCACCCTTAGTTGCTCATGCATATATGTGTGTTTGTGTGTGTGTGTGTGTGGGATGACTTTGGGCAAATCGACTCAGTAATTGGAGACATACAGTATCTATATGTAGTGTACAGGGTTGGAGTTGTTTTCCACAAGGCTAAAATCCCAGCGTGGATGCAGAATCCCATAAAAGACTTCCAAGGAAAACAGTGGCCCCTCTGACCCGAGCGAAGCCGAGGGGCAATGCTCTGGAGCCAAGCACGGGTCCCGGGAGAGCTTCACCGGGTGACTGAGTTACAAAAGAAAACAGTCAAAATGGAGCAAGGCAGAACCCATCGCTTCTGTCTGTGACTTCTGAGAAGGGGATGATGAAAAGCCACATGTGTGGATTTTATTAACCTGAGGAGGGCTTTAGTGCTGCTTACCGAAATATAGACACCGCAGAGAAATACAATATGCATTTTTTTCAATATAATATACACTACTGTTTAAAAGTTTGGGGTAAGTTATATATATATATATATATACATACATACACACACATAAGATAGCAGTGTAGTTTAGAGAATATTCTTTCAAAACACAAATTTCATATAAAACGGTTCATTGTTGCACTAGACTGAAATCAACATTTGATTCATCTGATTTATAATCACTTATTCAGTCTAATGAAATGTGGCTGAATTATTCACAATGACTGGAAGAGTTTTAAAGGCATTGAAATAATAATAACAATGTTTATACAAGACAAAAACGAGTCACTAACATGTCTGTAATTGCTACTTAATTTGCACTCCTCTTGATAAAACATTCACACGTGACCCGTTTGTGTGGCAGACTTATTATAGTAATACATTTTGGATGATATGTAAATATTGTTAATGTTTAGATTTTTCAAGTACTGTCTGTCATTACAAATGCAGTCTCATAGGGCTAGTCGGGCCCAAAGCAATCATGTATGTGTTAATATGCCACAAAATCACTACTAACATTACCATAAATGTCCAACAAGCCTTGTTTACAAATACTCTCGCTGCACATTCAAGAGTGTCCGAGAATGAGCCCCACCTGAATATCAATTCACTCAAACAGTGTTAAATCAAGCGGCTCATATTGTCTGTTTCAATGGAAGCGCAAAGTTTTATTCCACCAATGATAGAATGTGCATTATTTCTTTCTAAAAAATCCAACACATTCAAACGGAGCTTAAAGAAAAGGTGTTTTATATGATCTGCCTGCTATGCATTATTGATGACTATTCAAAATTGCATAAGCGCTGTAGAATCTCTGTAATGATTTTAAGTGGTTGACTGAAGGTTCTAATTGAACTTAACAATCAGCATTAAGAAGCAGAGATCTGTTTACTAGAGTATATAGTGGCTCTAAAAGATACACTATGTAAAACTCTACTGCTTACGTTCTCTGGCAAAGCTCTTTATATAGAGCTTGAGAACGAAATGAATCATTGTGTACCTAACACTGATGCACTGTCAATAAAATGGTAATACAAATCAATAATGGTAATACAAATGGTAATGTTTTTCTTTTTTTCCTATTTTCTTCTATTAAAAAATAAACATTTCAAATCTTTAGTTAAAAGAAATGCTAACACTTTAGTATAGGGAACATGTATTTACTATTAACTATGACTTTTCCCTCAATAAACTGCTAATTTACTGCTTATCAATAGTTAATAGTTAATAGTTGTTAAGTTTTGGTATGGGGTAGGATTAAGAATGAAGAATAAGGTCATGCAGAATAAGGTGCTTAATAAGTTTGACTGTACATACAGTCAGTGATACACTCAGTTTTAAAGTGAAAGAGACGCACCCACATTTACCTGCACATTATAATGTATTGTTCATTGCAATGAATAGAAAACACCTTTACTGTGTATATATGTATATATGGAATTATCATTTTCTTTATTTATGTAAAAATTATATTTAAAAGTTTGTAATTAAATAATTAATGCATTATATGGTTAAATAAATACAAACATTTATGTTGCACAGAAGAAACGGTACAGTATTGATTTTTTATTTAAAAAATACAGATTTCTGAAAGAGATTTTAGAGCATCTTCATTCCTCCTATTACAAATGAACAAGAACACATTCAAACCAAAATAATAAAGTAGCAAACAAAGGTTTGCTGCAGATTCAGGCTTGTTGTAAAATCAGAAAAATTTGAAAATGTACAACTCTGGATGAATACATGTAAATGTGCTACAACAAATTGAAATGGTTTACCATTAAAGCACCATTTGCATCAATTTTAAAACAAGCTTGTTTCGAATAATGAATCTGAAGAAAAAATTTGAACTTTTTTGACAATAGGATCACTTACATACAACAGGCTGGTGGCAGTTTATATGAGCATTATTAACGTATTATATAAAAATATATTGTGTACAAAAAGTCTTAAAATATTGTATTATGTAAATAACAAAGACATTTTGGAAAAGAGAGGATGATAACCTTGTGCATTTTCATTTTCCTGAAATCAAACTAAATTACAAAAAAAAGAGAAAAGCATGTGAACATCTTAACCTTTATGGAAGAGTTCAAGTCTGTCTTTCTATTTGGCGGTTTGCCTGGATGTTTCATGCCCTGCATGCTTTCATCTGCGTAGTTCACAAAAGAAAAAAACACATATTTGACCATTTCTAATATCTAACAATCTAAAATCTCAGTTTAACAATTTTTTATATTATTATTTTTAATTAATTATTAGTTTAAAAAGTGTAATGTAACACAGCTGCAACAGAGCCTGCATAAAAAACATGAGGAAATAATGCGGTTTCTGTCTCTCAAACATAATGTAGTTTGACATCTTTACCACTTGGTGTCAGAGTTGCCTCCTTTAAAAGCATTTTTAAAATCTAACTAAGTACATTTAATTTATGTTTTAGTTGTCTACAAGAGGCATGTTTGCTATAATATTCCTTATTCTCCAGTTTTTTTATTTTTTATTTTATTTATATTTTTTTATGGTGAGAATTAACAACACATATCCAATCTTTGTGAATGATGCACACATAATCATACTGAAGGTATTACAAAATATGTCAACTTACATTTTTAAAATATATTTATATTAGGTTGTTTTTAAGGTAATGTAGAAGTTTTATATGGCGTTAAAATATATAAAATAATAGAATTAGAGAAAAACATTATTTAAAAGCATATCTACTAATTAAAAATATTTTATAACAATAATAATATAGTTCCTTATGGGCAACAGTCAATAATAATCTTCCTTATATTTTTCAATAATAATTTATGTCAGTGTGATATTGTAGAAAATCAACAATAGTGAATGACTTCTCTCTGTCACTTTCTCTCCTGCATCATCAATAGCACTATGAGTAGACATGATGAAAGTCACTCACGGGCTCCCAGAGCAAGACCCTTGATTCGCTGCAGTCGTTTTGAGCGCACGCATACACACACAGAGTTTGCCACACACTTTAATTAAAGCCTTTGAGAATTGTGCGTTTTCAGCAGCAGGCAATGCACAAACTTTCAATCACTTGACAGGTATATTTAAGTTCTACAAGTTTGACCAGATGGGTCATCCATTTTATATAAGAATCTGAATTTGAAGGCTTGAAAAGTGAATGGAACAGCTAAAACAAATCACAGAAGTAAAAAACATAAGTGCTGTCAATCTTGGTAATCTATTAGTGTGTTTGAAGTTTGGGCCAATCGGCGACACGTCAGATATGAGTTAAGATGAGATGGCAGGATATTAAAAAGAAACTGGTCTTGTTTGCTCATCTAATTGCACAGAGAAGCAATCGTGGCCCTTCATGAGGATACTTCTAAAATATTTCTATAATTCATTTATGCTTTTTTACAGATCAACAAGGGATAAACGAATATCAGAAAGGCAACAAAAGGCAGCGCGGCCTGCACAATATATTGAATTATTTCCTTCTGGGGTCCCACATTTTATTAAGTGGCCTTAACTACTATGTACTTACATTTAAATGAATCATTTGATGCAATGCACTTATTGTGTACATACACTACCGTTCAAAAGTTTGGGATCGGTACGATTTTTAATGTTTTTAAAAGCAGTTTCATCTGCTAACCAAGACTGCATTTATTTAATTAAAAATACAGTAAAAACAGTAATATTGTGAAATATTATTACAATTTAAAATAACTTTTCTATTTGAAAATATTTGAAAATAGAAAATAATTAAATAAATGCAGTGTTGGTTAGCAGACGAAACTTCTTTTAAAAACATTAAAAATCGTACCGATCCCAAACTTTTGAACGGTAGTGTACATGTTTTTACATTGTACTTATATTTTAAAAACACCTGCATGTAATTACATCTGTAATTAATTTCTGTAATTACATTTATAATTACACTGTTGACCCATCCCTTACACCTTACCCCTACCCTTAAACCTACCCATACCACCAAAGATTTCCCTAACCTTACCCGTATCCCACCTCAATAGCAGCAAAAGTGTTTGCAATTCAATATGAACCCAATAAGTACACTGTACTTATTTTTTGATGTAAGTACATAGTAGTTGAGGCCACCTAATATAAAGTGGGACCCCTTCCGGTTACTTCGCTGAAAGTGTCTCTAGGAGCCAATGTTCAATTTGAAAAGGTCCATGTTACCCCCTGATTTTTTGACAGCTTTCCCAATCCAAGTGATATGCCTTTTTGAACATCAAAAATTCACTTCAAAATAGGTCTATTGAGCATTTGAGGACATGTGTATTTCTACCGCTGTGTGTCTTTGAACTTTTACAAGATACACAATACAACATGCTGAAGAATAAACATTTCAAACTCACAGCACACTGAAAGATACCTTGAAAGCAAACCATTCGCTGTTGGTGCTAATCCACTGAAAGAGGCAACTGTGCTTTTTAAGAGGTGTCTTTGCTCCATCTAGTGAACCTTTTGGGTAGGATGAAAATGAAATTAAACTACCCTGTGCACTCCTGCTAAGATCATGTGCATATTAAAATTCAAAGGAGTGCTTCATGTGAGACTCCTGTCCATCCTGTTGCACTTTGATTTCATCATATTGGTGGATTAAGGTAATCTTTGCTTCCTGATCAACTTGGGTGCAAATTATGAGCTCAATTGATGATATCCTGTGTAAGACGCCTGTCTGCTTCCCATAATTTTTAATGAGGTCATAGAGGAAAGAATGGCCAACATTGAATACATAAATGCATCTTATATATTTGAGAGTTACAATAAGACTCCATTGTCTTTTGTAAGAAAATGGAGGCATACAGTATGGACAAACTACAGTACTGATGGAAAGATTTCTGTATGACATTGACTTTCAAGTGTGTGTGTGTGTGTGTGTGTGTGTATCTGACTCTTGAAATTGAGCCTTCAGCAAAGAAAATACAAAACACAGTAAATGTAAAACAAACATAACATTGAAAATGTTTTGTTTGTTCAGAATTTTTTCTTCTTAAAAAAGTTTGACTTTTTGAAAAGGGGAGACAGAGAGTGTGATAATGTTTTGTATCAATGTCTGAAAAACATGATTGATTGATTGATTGATTTCATTGATTTCATTGATTGATTGATTGATCCACTACTTATTTTAGAGATTACATTAATAATTAAAGTTAAGAACAAAGGGCCAGATTTACCAAACGGGGCAAATAAGCGTGAGAGATCTATTCCACAAATGCGCCAATTGGAGTGGCAAGTTTTGCGTTTAAAGAACACAGACGCAGTCAAATCATTTACATAATGACCAACGCAATCTTCCAAGAGCTGCACAAATTTAGTGCAATAAAGTGCTCTGTCCTTCTGAGTGAGTGAGTTTGAAATATTGAGATGTAGAACTCTGAGATATACTAAAAGGTTACAATGCTGTAGTGTTTTGTCGTGACAGACATCTGAGTCTCTGAAAAATTGAAAAAAAAAATTTGTTACATTGTACAACAAAAAAGATGAATTATACATCCACAGTTCTTCTAGACAATCCTCTCATAATGTTTAATTAAAGCTCAATAACATAGACTGCCAATTAAAGGCTATGCAGACAGCAGTCCAGTGAATGGTTAAGGGCTTTGGGATTTGGCTACATGGCCTTTTACATTTTCCATCCCTGTTATTTTTCAATTAGTGTGAAAGAGGCTTGTGCAACAACTTGTAATAAGCATAAAATGGATATAAAATTCATCTTAGATAGCCCAAGCAAAGGCATAATGGCTGTTTCCATTCTACTTGGAGATGTTTCAATGGTGTGAAATACAGGGTTAGGTCTTTTGAAGAACTCAAATGCAGATGATTCCGAGTAGGATGTGTTGCAGCTTCTTTTTTTTTGTCTGACCAGAGGATACATGATTACCCAAAAGTGACCATTATGATTGTAAGGTTATATGATTGAGCTATAGTGTGCACATGTTTTAGTATGTCATTTTTAGTGTGAATATTGACAGACCATTTTGTTTTGCAGACATTCTAATTCTGTTTTTATACTGTAACATTAATTAATGACATAATTACAACATAAAGTCAACAAATATAAAACTACAATGCTGAAACTTTCTCCTAAAATAGCGGTGTACAGTGTTTTCTTACTTCAAATAAATACTGTAGCTAAGAGAGTTTTTCTAGCTTCAGCTCCACTACAGAAGCTGTTATTTTTCAGGTATAATGTATTGAAATCACTGTCATGTATTTCTAATCTACCCTCTGCCTCTCAAGCATCAATAAGGAAAGGCCATATCCCTTCTCCCTGAAGTGATAATTACCCACATCACTATTGATCCGCCTATTGATGCATTGCTAATTGTTTGCGGCTCTTTTTTATTTATTTAATTCATTTCCGTACTAATGCGTATGTGTTAACCTTGAGTCGAGGACTTCGGCAGAGTTTTGAATGCAGATGTGGGGATGCAGGCATTAGGATTCTACTTTAAAATGGCAGAGATTTTGTGCCATTTGCACTTTGAGGCTCCGCTGCTTAAGCAGAATGTCAATTCGAGCCAAATTTGTTGCTGTAACGATTCTTTCTTGACGTTGTTGAGATATTGAATTTCGTCCCAGCCTTGAATGTTTCCAGGTTTTCTGAGTGGTCTCACAGGTGCTTGTTGAAGACTGCACAAGATGCAATTATATTGACAAAACTCAAAACCACATTAAAGATTAGATGGAATAATAATTACGATTTTATGTATCAAGAGATTTGAATTAAAAACAACAAAATGCATTCAAATCTGACTTAAGTTATCGATTTCTATACCCATTCAAAACCCAAGGCTAGCACTGCTTAGATGAATATTAATTTACTCCCTTTTGCTCTATTTCAAAAGTACATTTTGTAAGAGAACATGTTTGCATTTTTTACTGTCAAGTTGAGTTAATATCGACAGGACGAACTTGGTTGGTTTCTACCATTTAAAGCGATGAGATCTTTGATATAGTGTGTGATTCTATCAACCACAAGCACATAAATCAAGAAAATGATCTATAGAGTATGACAAAACCAATGGCCAGAGAGTATAAAGAAAATAAGAAGCATGAAAATACAAAGCACCCATGTGTGAATATGAAACTGTATGTCAACTATAGCACTGCTGTTTGCGGCAAGGCCTGGGTCTACAGTGCATGCGAGTGAGTGTTATGAATATGCGCAGTCAGTACCAAGGTACATCTAGGGCTAATGTGTGTGAGTGATACAGAGAGATAATGCATTTGTGTGTATGTACGCGAGTTCGCAGAGCTGAAGGTGTTTGTGCTGTTATGCCCTCTGGCTTGGCTGCCAGCTTCTTTCCCCCACTTCAGAGCCAGGAGGCAGACTGCCGAAGAATACCGATCACCTTGGCCAGAGATGCTCCTTTGAGCCTTTCTCTGGCATCTTTTCCCCTTCTGCCAGCTTCCTCCTCTGCTCCTCTTCGTTACATCATAAGTGTTTCATCTCTTCCCTTCTTCTCTGACATGGAGTACCTCCATCACGGCTGCCACAGTTCCCTCTTTCCCCCCTTCCCTCCCTCACTCTCTCGCTCTCTCTTTCCTTCCCCGCTTCCATGAGGAGAACTCTCCAAAGAGCTAATTAGTGGAGCGAGCGAGTCCAGAAAGTCATGGAGGAGCTGAAGGAAGAGAGGCGTGCCTCACTCGCTCGCCCACACGCTCGCCGGCTGACGGTCAGGGTCCTGCAAAGGGGTCACCAGAGTAACCGGCAGTAACTCGTGGCAGGCAGACCGACAGAGACAATTGAGGGAGCTTCTGAGAGTGATGAGCCACTGACAGGAGGTTTCCTTCAAGAGTCCAAATGGCTTGGAGAGGGACAGGCTCAAAGTACCTGGAAGTACAGAAGCGGCGATGCTAACGACATGCTAACACAGGCTGTTCCATATCGCTCACACTTGACAAGGGAGAAAGCTTCACTGACATACTTAGAGGAAGCCAGGGGCATAAAAAAATAAAAATAAAATGCTATCCAAAATATTTGCTTCTGTGAACATAGTGCTCAGATCATCCAATATAGCATTATTAAAATCATTGACTGAAAATATCAGCAAATCTAATTGCAATATATATATATATATAGTACTGTGCTTACAATATACTATTAATTAACATAATATTTTGAAAAATGTCAATTCTGTCATAGTCAGTGGGGTCCGGTGTTGTTTTGGACCCCGTTTGATTGTCATTGTACAGCCATCAACAGTTTCTTCTTTTTAAGGCATTTCTCAAAATGTTTTGCATTCTGCTAAAGAAAGAATGCCATAAGGTTTGAAACGACATGAGGGTGAATAAATGATCACAGAATTTTCATTTTGGGTGAATTATTTTATTTATGTCAGAAAATGTTATTCACTCCAACTAAATCAACCTGGCATGTTAAACACTAACAAAAGTCATTTTTATGAGTTAACTTATTCAGTAGACAAAAAATTCCTAAAAATTTTGAACAACATGAGGGTGAGTAAATTCTGATGACAGAATTTAAATGTTTTGGGTGAACTATCCATTTGAGCTAACAATTTCAGATTCTTAAAAAAAAAATTTCCAGTGTATATAGATTATTGATTTCCAATTTAGTAGATACTGAGCCGGCGTTCAGACGTAAACATGGAAGCCCTGCAATGTAAATAGCGTAGCAGAATGACAGGGGAGAGACGAATTTGTTGAATGAAGTTGTTATTTTTGTTTTGTTTTTGAGCACAAAAAGTATTCTCGTCGCTTCATAACATTATATATAACGTTGACTATATAAACAATGTTTTTACTACTTTTCTGGACCTTGAATGTGGTAATTTCGTTGTTTTCAATGGAGGATAAAAAAACCTCTTGGATTTCATCAAAATATCTTAATTTGTGTATCTTATGAACGAAGATCTTACGGGTTTGGAACAACATGAGGGTCAGTAATTAATGACAGAAATTTCATTTTTGGGTGAACTAACCCTTTAATGATCTAAATAATAAAATCCATTGGCTCAGTGAGGCCTCCATTGCCAGCAATATAATTAACACTTTCAAATGCCCAGAAAGCTACTAAAGACATATTTAATACAGTTCATGTGACTACAGTGGTTCAACCTTAATCAATGTATCTTTTGTTTGGAATCAGTGGTTCGGAGCGTAACGAGTCTTCGTTACATCATAAGTGTTTCAAAATTTCAATGGATCACCACTAAGGGGCGTGACTTTGGCAGTTTGATACACGCTCCGAACCACTGATTTGGAACAAAAGATTTGCTAAACTTCGAAGCTTGAAGAGATGTTTTGAAATCGCCCATCACTAGATATTGTTGAATAAAGTCATTATTTAGTTTTTTGGCGCTAAAAGTATTCTCATCACTTCATAACATTAAGGTTAAACCACTGTAGTCACATGAACTGTTTTAAATACGTCCAGTACCTTTCTGGGCATTGAAAGTGTTAATTGTCTTGCTGGCAATGGAGGCCTCACTGAGCCATCGGATTTTATCAAAAATATCTTAATTTGTGTTCCAAAGATGAACTAATGAACGAACGAGCACATAAAAGTAAAAAAAAACCAAAAAAAAAACCTTTAAACTTTAAAAACTTAAAGTTCAGTAAATACAATGTGAAGATATAGGAAGGCAGATAAGAGTTGATAAGAGAGCATAGGTGATGCCACGATGGGATCTGGTGTGAGAGCCAAGCCAGGTTAAACGCAAAAGGAAGAACAAAAGGATTCTGGGAATGTCCACTGGGTCCTCTATTGCTTGCAGACCAAACTTCAGGAAAAGGTTATGGGGTTGCCATTATATTTTCATGATGATCATTTATTTATTTGTCAAGCAAATCCAATCAGAATAGTAGCCAGGCTTTGCACAAAGCAAACTGTGCTAATTAGCAACAGTGGGAGTGGTGGCAACAACTCCGACTCCATCCACTGACTTTTATGTGTGTGAGCACAGAGAGGTGTGGGCCTAAATATTGATGGACTTGCCAAAGAACATGGTGAAAACTACAAACAGTGTTGTACTGGACTGGCAGAGCACTGGGGTTATCATAAAGATGGCATGCCAACTAACTCGTACAAATCTAAGCTGCTGAAACTCAATAAATATAGTGGACAATCTGGTCCAAGCATGGGTGAAGATCTGAATTCTTTGAAAACTCACTTTTTGTTTTGCTTCAGCTATCCTAACTATTTTAGAAATGTGTTCTAATAATAAGGTTAAACTGTGTTGATTACATTCACATATATCATCATGTTTTTCTTCTATTAGAAACAATAGCGCTTTCTTGAGTAAGTTGGGAAAAGAGTTGTCACTTCTTTGAAACTTTTTGTGGATATTTAATTGAAAATTAACTGCATAACAGTATTTTTTAGGTGCCAAATAAATTCAAATGAAAAAAATGTTGAATTACATCATAAAATCCTTATAAAATTATGAGCGGAATTTGCAATAAGGTGAAACCAAGTAGCAGTCCATTAAAGAAACATTAGTCATATTTTCTCATGTACTATTCTTCACTACTTTCTTTACTTTTGACTTTTAAATCTTACAAAAACTGATGAAAGTGAGGGATGTAAAAGCGAAAGCACAAATGTCCATTTTTCAACCAAAAAAAAAATGCATTAATGCAACACACAGTCTTACTGTAGCAACACACTGCAGAACATGACAAAGCTTCCTGTTGAGAGCTGTGTGTTTGTCTTCATATAATATGTAACATCCTGCCGTAGCCTCGTGTGCCACGTGGGACCTCACTTTGCAGGTCTCTGGTGTAATCCCATGATTCCTTTATATCCAGGCTCGTTCCTCAAAAGAGCGTTAATTACAGAAAACCTTCATTTCTTTTAATATGGTTCAGGCCAATTAAACAGCACATTATTCACGCAAATATTTTATTTGAAATGACATTTTTTTAATGAGGCTTCTGCCTTGATTGTTAATCGCCATGAACGTATTAAAAGAAAGGGAGTGCGACACAGAAAAGTGCTTTGTACATCTGCTTTTCGATGAATATTTAACACGTACCCCAGATTTTGACCATGTGCCATCCTGGTTCCTTAAACTGTGCCATTCGCGATCTAATGTGTCGCAGTGAGAATTCGGTTACACTTTTATTTCAAGGTATCCTTCTTACTGTGTAATTATTAATTTAATACTGAGTAATATTAATTAACTACATGTACTTTAATATAGGGTTAGTTTAGGGTTTGGTTTAGTTGCATGTAACTATGCATAATTTATAGTTATTACTATAGTAATTACATTGTAACAAGGACACTAAAATAAAGTGTTACCGAGAATTCTTTATAACTTAAATCAAATAGAAGTCATTTGTATGAACACTAAAAATGTTACTTTATACAGGCAGATCCAACACTGGTGAGCATATAAAAATTATATCATATTTAATGGGAAGAACTGTATAATTCAAATGATAACTATTTGTATATACAAAGTCTTATATGCAAGGACTTTGCATGCAGTGCCTGTAATTACAATGAATGGAAACATGAGGCTTGTATCCAGTTCCTACTTGTCCCCATTTTCAGAGCACTTGTCACAGCTCCCGTCTTTAATAAATTCTTGCTCTGTTAAATAATTCAGCCTTTTATCAATAAAGCTCAATGTTACTCTATCTCTTAGTCTTCACATTCAATTGTAGGACTATTTCTTTATTCATTATCCGTGTCATTTTGTCACTTTCTAATGTGCGGCTCTCTGAAACGGCAATCTGTATTTTTTGTAAGTTCTCCGTCTTTTCATCTCTCACATCCATTTTTATTTTCGCTCCCTCCCTGTGCACATGGAACGGAGTTTTATCAATGTTCCTGACATGTCCCCTGTTGTCCATCTTATTTCCAGACACTGAAACAGAAATAAACTTTTTGGTCTAAATTTGTATTGATTATGTGGATTAGCTCAACTAATTAGATACTTACGGTGGTCAATATGTTTTCTAATGAAGTGCAGAGAGTGCCTTCCACATTTAATTCTCAGCAATCACGATAATCTCTTCATGATCTCATCACTCTTCTTAAGCAAGTATTCTTGTATTCTTCCCCCCACTGTTGTGCGAGTCACATCTCAGAATACCTTAGTATAACAGTGCGCTCCTAAAGTGAAATGTGTAGGCAGTAATGCACACTCCTGATATCGATTTTGTACCATCCGAGACGACATGACAAACAGATTTGTCCGCAGTGGCAGTATTTCAGGGATTAACATTGTCCTGGTTTGGTTAATCTTCATTTGTTTTTTTTCCTTTCAGTACCTCTGGGCAGAATGAATTATTAAAATGCCTCTAATGACATGAGTAGTGCCAGATAAAACCATGACCTTGTAAGCATTGATCTCCCGAGATACACCAATAAACTCTAATTTGGACGCTCTTGATATGGCAAAATTCAGACTTGTATTCAAAACGCCATCGATTGCCAGCCAATTATTCTCCACCTTTTCATTCCACTCGGCCTCATTGATTTCATGCTGTTGTTTGAGTTGCAGAATTACTGCTGACAAAATGCAGCGTAAACTTGCACAAGTATCATTATGATTCCATACTGAATCCTTGTAAATTGTTTAGTACAATGCATGTATGTATGTAAGTGTTACTGTAATGATTTGGGGTATAGCTACTTTAAACCAATGGTCTTTTGTAAGAATGTAGATTTAAGGTTGCAATGAAACGGAAGTAGCGACACATATTTTCCTCTGCATAGTGATAGACATCCGAGTGAAACAGATTATCGATAAAGAAGACAATGTAATGCGAGGACTTGCTTCTGTATACATTGATTGTTGACTGGATTTTGAGATGAAGGCATTACACTCATAAATGGAGGCAGATGAACGTAAGCTTGCAGTGGAGACATTTAAGCAGATTAAATGATTGGAGAAGTCCTGCATACGTCACCAACAAAGAAGTCTGTCATTTCACCAGAAGCTCCAGTTATATGCTCCAGTTATATCCAGTTATAAAACATTTTGATTACTTATGTGAGGTCAAAAAAAAGAGAAAAAAAAGTGTATGCACAGATGAATCATTCATAATAAGATCTATAACATGCATTTAGAAAATAAATAGGGTACAATATCACTTAATAGCAACTTACATTTTTGATTATTTTCACAAAACATTCATGGACCCCAGAATATTTTGTTGTATGTATATCTGAACATACAATATGGCAAAATAAAGAACAGAAAAAAATAATTCTAGCTTTATGCATTATTTTTGTTTTTATCAACATTTGAATGTGTGTTTTTTAAAAAAGCTGAGAAAATTAAATTTTTTGTCAAAGATAATTTGTCAAAAAATTTAGAACTATAATCAAAACATAGATGGAGTAGATTGAGTCCATCAACACCGCCAAAGCCTGCACAGTCCTATACCTCTTTGTGGATTCGACATTTCATTTGGTAACGTTACGCAGTTTTGATTTATATGCTGTTTTATGTTTCATAATCACATTAGCTTATCTGTGTGTGTTAGCAATGCTTCAATCGTTTTTTTCTGCTTCTTCTTTACTTGTTTTTGTATCCAGGGATTCTGTACTATTTTTGAAGATGCGTAACAGCGCCCCCTATGTATAACAATGAAAACATGGATTGCTGGAAAAATCTGTCAATGGTGGGGAAGCGTTGTGTCATAAATGACAGGAAATTCCATCAATGGCAGAGAAACAGTAAAGTTTATTTTTGAGTCGTACTGAACAAGATCAGAGCTCCTGATCACTGTTGTCTTGTAAGTACTTAAAGTACTTGTAAAGCTTAAAGTCAGTATGATATCAAAATTGACCCTTTCTATATGTTCTTTCATGATTCTGGTCTTATTGTGAATGATTCATTGGTTTTCATAAGGAAAAAAAGGGCTTTGTAATCTTTAATCTTTTAATACATGTAAGTATATTCAAAGTATATAATGATACAAAGTAACCAATTGTTTTGTAAACTCACTACATTTTGATATGTAACTGACTGGCCACTTTTCACAACCCAATCAGTTTGTGATACATTAAATCCCCTTCATGTTGAATATCCAGTTTCACTCGTCACAATTTGTCAGAAGTGATGTGTTGCAAATGGCAGTTTAATCTTTACCAAATTATCTTGATTTAAAGACAATTGTTGTTGCACAAAATGTCCCTTAACGTGTGTGTGTGTCAGGTTATTTTGTTATATCCTACTACTGTTCCAGTGAAAAGACAGTTGTGTGACAAAGGGTGTGTATGTGTGTTTATGTGTGTTTGTGTCTGCTGTCTGAGAATCTACAAGCAGAGACCGCAGTGGGACTTGTCTGTGCGTGGGGCTAAGTGAAGGTGACAGTGTTNGAGGGCATAATAGGTGCCTTTTAACCCAACCTGCTGGGTTTGTCCATATTTTACCCAGCTTGGGTTTTTTTAACCCAGCATTTTTTAGAGTGTGATTTAAAGACAATTGTTGTTGCACAAAATGTCCCTTAACGTGTGTGTGTGTCAGGTTATTTTGTTATATCCTACTACTGTTCCAGTGAAAAGACAGTTGTGTGACAAAGGGTGTGT
The DNA here is from genome assembly GCA_003731715.1 of Anabarilius grahami. Lineage (NCBI taxonomy): Eukaryota > Metazoa > Chordata > Actinopteri > Cypriniformes > Xenocyprididae > Anabarilius > Anabarilius grahami. Next base: position 2,833,032 of record RJVU01049572.1, read on the forward strand.
ATGTGTGTTTATGTGTGTTTGTGTCTGCTGTCTGAGAATCTACAAGCAGAGACCGCAGTGGGACTTGTCTGTGCGTGGGGCTAAGTGAAGGTGACAGTGTTTCTGAGCAGCTTCCTCTCGCACAGGAGAGTGATGAGACTCCCTGTGATTGAAGGAACATTCCTGCAGGCATCCTGCAAGGCTTGTAGGATTCAGAGCACTGTCACTAGGGGAACAGCAGCCGCGGCTACCCCAGGCTTTAAGGTGTTAGCCTCTCGCGATCAGCCACCGGCAGGCTGGAAGTGACCTGGCAGAGACTGAAGTTCAATTATAAACTGCATCTCTAGTATTAGCACAATAACTTATGGCGCATTACATTAAGCTATTAATATTATGATATTGTATAAAGGAAGAAAAGTGCATCTAATATGTAAAATGTTGAAATAAAAAGAAAGTTTTAAGTCCAAAGATTGCATTTAAGAAGGCACGTCCTTAATGGAGGATTTTGTTCAAGACTATGTGCATGATTATGAGCCTACATGTACTGGAAACTGAACAACTTCCTAAGATCCATATTTGCCGAAAAATATCAGGTAGGGTGAAAGAGGCACGTAGCACAGGCTGTCAAGGTTCTTAAAGGTCTAGTTAGCAGAGGTAATAGATGAGAGTTGTCAGTTTCACAGTTTATGAGCCCCACATGTCCCCTGAGAGCTACCGTAGCCTCTGGCCATTCTGCCCTTACCTAAGGCATGGACCGCTGGAAAAAAATATAAGAGAACCTGATGCTTCTAGTCATTCTGCATCCCTGCATCCATCTCAAAATAATTGGTGAGGCACCTTTCCACAGAAAAAGAGAAGGGGGTATGAAAGAGTAATAGCTTGCAGCAAAACTGCACAGGTCTGTTGGTTCAACTCTGATACACGGTGAAGGTTGTTTCTCCAGTGGAAAGTTTGGAAAAAGTTCCGTGTGACTTAAATGATTAACTGCCTATCTCAGAAATGTAAGGTCTGGAGAAAGTCAGCTAATGGGTATTATTTTAATTGTTGTACAATTGTTGTACAATTGTTTGTTCTTATTTGTCATTTTTAATCCAGTAATACTTTACAATAAGGTCCTAATAAGTTTAATTTACATTTACATTAACATTTACATTTATGCATTTGGCAGACGCTTTTATCCAAAGCGACTTACATTGCATTATATTATACATTTGTATCTGAGTATGTGCAATCCCTGGGATCGAACCCATGACCTTGGCATTGCTAGTGCCATGCTCTAACCACTGAGCTACAGGAAAGCCCTATTAATATTATGGTCCTAATAAATTTAAATAAACATATAATTTATCATTTAATTTTAATTAATATTAATCTCTACATATAGGCCTACAAATAATTAAAAAATTTATATACATGTCAAGATGTATAAAGGAACGTTAATTCATGTTTTATGGACAAACATGAATTAACAAAACAAAACAAAAAAAAAGAACTTTCACTGTTGTTAGTTTAACTCAAACCATCCTTGTTCACATTGCTTAAAAAATTATGTAACTACATGAACTTAATTTAACTGAGTAAAGTTAATAAGTGTTTGTTCAGTCAACTTAACATTGCTGAGTGAAATGCACAAATTAATGTGGACATAACTAACTGGGCAGTGGATCCGTAGTTCCCAGCATGCTTTGCAAGGGACTGAATTAGGAGAGTAAATTTAGGGATTAAAGTGTTATTTTATGTGTTTTTCAGTAAAGGGGAAGATGTTGTTAGTTTATGTTAGTGTTTAATGTTCAGTTATGTTGGACATTTAGAGGGGTTTCTGTAATGTTTTTGAATTTTGTGGTCACGCAGAAGAGTGTCGCCTGTGTTTGCTGTGAGTGTTCATATACACATGATGGAATTCCTGCTCTCAATTAAATTGTGTTCGTTCAACAAGTTATTTTTTAATTATTTTTTTTGTGCATTTTGTAGTACAAATAGTTAATTTAATAAAGCAAATTAAGTCAATGTGTTCACCTTATGTATTATGTAAACTGCACATATGTAACAGTGACAAATTCAAATGATTTGTATTTACTCAAAGAAATTTTGTCAGCTTCTTTTGTTTATACAATTAAATTGTTATTTGTACAAATTACTCATTACAAATTACTTTTTTAAGTAAATCCAACAATTATTTTTTTTTAGTGAATGAATAAACAATAGTATATTTATAAATTAATGTATATTACTAAATGGTGTAAAATATCTTCAAAATATATTTAATATTAGTTCACGATACTTCATATGTTAGTATTAGCGAATTGGACTATTAATTTAAACTATTCATTGTCTGACATCTATTATAAGATTTGTATGTACATGCCTTACACACAAATAACTGTTGACTTCAAAGAAAGGATCTAAAGATCAACTGAATGTTTCACTGTCTCTCCCACATTAAAATGAATGTGAATATTTACATCAGTGGCTTTGCCATGTAAAATTCTTAACAGTAATAGTATGCAAATATAATATTATAGGCTAGGTTTAAAGTACAACACTGTTTTAGGGTCCTGAAAAGGCTGAATACCCATGTGTTAAACTGTGAAAATTAGAGACCTTCTGTTTCTGTCATCTTTATGTTTTAGCTTAGCTGGTTTAACAAGTCCACTATTGGTGGAAATTCATCTATTGATAATCTGTCACTTTTCTTCTTCACACCAACATTCAGACATTGGTAACACTTTATTTTAGGGTATTTTAGTTGCTTATTAGCGTGCGTATTACTAGAATATTGGCTATTAATTAGTACTTATTAAGCACATATTAATGCCTTATTCTGCATGACCTTATTCTACATTCTTAATCCTACCCAATACCTAAACTTAACAACTAACTTACTAACTATTAATGAGAAGTAAATTAGGAGTTTATTGAGGGAAAAGTCATAGTGAATATGTGTTCCCATACTAAAGTGTTACCCTGACATTTATGAGACTCACTTCACTTCCAGCTTTCTTCATCCACTTACAGTGACATTTTTATTATTATTATTTAGTGTAAATGTCGAATCATAAAACCATAAAAATTGGTCTTTTTTTATCCATGGTGGTGAAGCGCAAGCAAGCAAAGGTTTCGGCCCTCCTTCCTGACAACCTGTCCAGCATCTAATGACTACCCCAATCTCCATTTGCAATTCTTTCTCTCATCTCCCTCCCCTCCACGCACATCCATCTCTAATCTGGTAGAAGAAAGGCCCTTCTCACCCGCAGAACTCTGGGAAGACAATACCACTGGGTTTTACGCTACCTGTAAGCTCAGAGATAAGAAGGAAACACAGTGAAATTAAGGGGGAAAATCATTATTCTCTGAATGAGACGTCTCGGGCTTGATCAGAGGGCAAATCAAAGCCCTATCTCTTAGGCTACTTAAACATTCACTTTAAAAGTCGGCAAACTGATTGTACTCATATGGAAATCGTGGCTGCCTTGCCGTCACCGGCCTGCATTCTCTCCTGTCTCCAGGTTCTCTGGGATCCCAGCAGAGCCCTTACTCTCCCCTTCATTAGAATCCTCCTGGTGAGGGGCAGACTCTGAGAAATGAGCAAAAGATGTAAATTCGAACGCAGAAAGGAAAGGGTTCAGATCTTTTCTCTTTTTTCCCCTGACAAGCTCCAGAGAGTATAATGAAACAAGAAATGTTATGGAAACTGAGAGTAGTTCGTCTTGTATGGCTCAGATGGTGTACTGGGCCGCTGGTGTTTCAGACGGACGGCTGTGCTTTTGTCAGTCAGTGGGCATCAGGTGCACATCGTGACAGGAGGACACTAGAGTAAACTGAAACTTGTTGCCTAATTTTACAGTTGATCATTAAATAATGTTCTCATACCAAAAAACAAAGTCGAAAAAAAAATGAAATTAGTCCATCCATACATTTTCACATTCCACAAAACATGTAACTTAAGTAAATCTTTAGAATAAGGTTAAAACCTGAACTAACAATGAAAAACACTTCTAAAGCATTTATCAATCTTAGTTGATGTTAACTTAAACATTTACTAAAAATCAAAAGTTGTATATGTTAATATTATTTAATGGACCTGAGCTAACATGAATTAACAATGAACAGTTGTATTTTTTTATTAACTAGCATTAACAAAGATTAATACTTTAACAAACGTATGGCTCTTTGTTAGTTAGTTAATGCATTAGCTAACAATAACTAATATGACCATAATGTACCATAAAGTGTTACCAATAAATCAAATAAAATGTTTAAACAAGGATTTTTGCTTATAAAAAATGTAACTGATTTGTGTGCTCAGCATTCAGATGTTGAAAGGCCTTTAATTAGGACGTGCCCATTACCTACAACAGCATTTGATATTCCAAACACTCATTCTGACTGAAAAGGCCTTGATTTTGGGTTCATCTGTGCAGGTTTTTAAGAGTTCCGTGGAGTATGCAGATGGCAACAAGAGCACGGTCGCTAGGCCAAGACCTAAACATGCATTAAGATTACCACCATCCTCATTAGTGCCCTGATGGACAGCATCATCATCATCTATTAGTGTGGGGAAAATATTCAGACGGGGTGTTCTCAACAGCTCAATGGCCATGAAATTGATCACCTTAAAAAAAAAGGTGGGGGAGGGATAGAAGAAGGCTGTGGTGTTCTTATACACTGGAAAGATTCATGCTCTTGGGCTTCTGCATTGATGGGCTGTCATGTAGCTGATAGGACTGTGCTTTAATTGGGGAGTGTATTAAACACTGTGCATGGTTATTGGGTTTTCATATTAATGGAGCTTCAACTTGGCATGTACTTAAAGAATGAAATCTAAATTATTGATGCTGACGATTATTAATTTTGATGTAGGATATGGGAAATTCTAGTATTCTGTAGCTGTGGCTGATCTTTCATTGCATGGATGAACCTGAATTGTTTAAAATCTGAGCTTGAAATAAATATGCGTTCAATTCGTAGCATTGGTATGTTTAAGCAGTACCACACAAGCAAGAGTGCTGTTTTTCCTGAATATATATGTAATTCGGCAAGCAATCACATTATTGCAAGAGTGATTTTGTTTTTAATTCACAAGTTAATATTGAAAAACATACAAAGCCACGACAGAATCAATGCTGTTCACCTATTGCAACACATATTAGGTGGTCTTTTGTTCCTGAATGAATCAGCACTTTGAATGATTCGGTTGAGGGTTTCTTTTTTTTTCTTGTTTTTCCATCAGTGTATTTGGATGAATCTCTTAAGTGAATAATTCAATGACTCACTCTTAAAGACAGCAGGTGTGTACAAAATCGTATACTAAGTGCTTAGGTACTAAATTTGCATAAGTCGTTTACTAGGTGCTTAGGTACTAAATTTGCAAAAATAATAATATAATAATGTGATGGTAAAAATATGTCCTATATAGTATGAAAGTGTATAGTATGGATCTGAATGAACTGCATCCGTGACTCATGGCATCAGTTGTGTTGCTTCAGTGCCATTCATAACTCCACCTAATTAATGCGAACTTCAGAATCTCAGTGGAAGTAGTGGGTCATCCAGGTATACTTTTCACCTACAGTTTAATGAATACTATAAATTCATAAACATACTACTCATTTTATGTACTGTTTCTCGCCAACTAGTTGGAAAGTAGGCATGCTCGGACACAGGGAGTCACTTGTTTCATTCCTGAATGAATCAACATGTTTGAACAAATCTGTTGAATGAATAATTCAGAACACTCACTCATAAAGACAGTCACTTGTCGCCACCTACTGGCGTGTCAATGTAACCTGCAGAAACAGTCACTGAAAAATCCACCAAGTAATGTACAGATTAATGTGAAAACACTGACATGCCGAATGATGCAAAAAAAATAATTTTTAAAACGGATGAATATTCCAAGTGCTGTTGGACTGTTCTATCAACATTGTTGGAATGCTTCTTGGCCAATCAGATTCGATGACCATAACTAACTTTGGCATTTGTATTTACTTAGAGGATAGCCTTACCTCACAGGAAATAGTGTATTTCCTGTTCATATGATATGATCAAATTGCTTTGAATATAAATTTCTTATGATTTTGAGAATTTATATCATGGATTTTTTTTTTTTTTTGACAATCATTGATATATTTGACTACTTTTCTAAAGGGTCACATGTATGTATATAAAAGCCCTCACTACAGATCTGACTGGTCAGATCTGGAGTGAGGGCATTTTATGAGGGTAGCTTCTATGAATGTTGAAGTCCAGTGATTTGATTCTTTACAAAGTTGCTTCCAGTTAAATGACTGAAATATCCATTTAATAATCCTGATCTACAGCAGGTGGTGTGGTAGAGTTATGAACTCAGAGCCTCTTTTCTCACTGACTTTCACAGGCCATTTCTCTGTTTCTCTCTGCTGTGCAAGGTCACATAACCTTGGGCTAGCCAGACCCATTGAGCGTCTGAGGGAAATAAGAGCTGTCACTGTGGCATTTCACAGCTAATTCCCATGACAACAAAAAAAGAATAGCCCCTAATAAGAATCAAAGCTATCATCAGACCAATCAATGATTTCTATTTATATACAGAGCAATCCAGAGACAGCCACAGATAAGATGGCAATTACATTGCAAGTATTATATGTACACAACTTGCAGTGTGAAATCATCCTGAAATTGAAAAGACAGTAATGGAGATATTCTGAGTTCCTCTTGGGAGCAAAAAAAAAAAAAAACTCAAATCTTTCACTATTGTGCAGAATCTTATTTGAACTCTGACCGCTACATATTTTACCATGACGATATAAACAAAAGTGTTATTATTTAATTGAACTCAATGCCTATGAGGACAATTGTCTTCAAAATGAGCGCTGGAGGAACTCCAATAATGAGTTAAAAACGTCTTTGTGTCTTGTGCCTGTGGGGAGCTAGCTATGATTAATAATTACTGCTTTAATTGTCTAATGTTAATTAAACACAATGTTATTATCTGGAATTAGTTGGAAATCTGGTCATATTTGACTGTGACTAAATGGATAAGAATATCCATTGTTTCAAGACTGGTCTGCTTGGTGGACATTTTGGTAATTCTTATTTTATAGAAACATCTACCACCTACAGCTGGAAAGGCACTTTTACAATAAGGACAGTGTTTTTTTTTTTTCTCTATCTCTCTCTCTCTCTCTCTCTCCTCACTGAGCAATGAAGATTTTCACTACCATAGAGTTTAGTACAGTCAGCACGATTTGTTTTTTAAAGAAGTCTCTTATGCTCACCTCCAAGCCTGCTTTTATCTGATCAAAAATACAGTAGAACAGTAATATTTGGAAAATATTTTTATTATTTTTAATATATTTTAAAATTTAACATTTATTCCTGTGACGGCAAAACTGAATTTTCAGCATCATTTCTCCANTATTTTTATTATTTTTAATATATTTCAAAATGTAACATTTATTCCTGTGACGGCAAAACTGAATTTTCAGCATCATTTCTCCAGTCTTCAGTGTCACATGATCCTTAATCATTCTAATATGCTGATTTGCTGCTCAAACGGTACATGTTAGTGTATATACCACAGCCACACACACACACACACACACACACACACGCACACACACATTTGTTTTTGTGAATTGTGGGGACGTTCCATAGGCGTAATGGTTTTTATACTGTACAAACCATATTTTCTATCCCCCTACACTACCCCTACCCCTAAACCTAACCATCACAGGAAACTGTGCACACTTTTACTTTCTCTCAAAAAGTCATTCAAGATGTTTTGAAAAGTGGGGACATGGGGTAATGTCCTCATAAGTCACCTCTTTTTGTAATACCTATGTCATACCCATGTCATTATACACATTTGTGTCCTGATATGTCACAAAAACATGCACACACACACACACACACACACACACACTCACTGAACCATTCGGTTCGGTGCAGTTCATGCAGTTAGATGACGAATACAGTCAGTCACAGACGATGCACACTCCAATCCAGAAGGGGGCGTGCACAGTAATACATCGCTGCTTGCTAACCGCCACAACAGGAAAAACAACAGAAGAACAGTGCTGCCAATTTAGCAAATTTCTCGCTAGATTTAGCGACTTCCCCACCCCGTTTGAGACTTTTTTCTAAAGCCTAGAGACAAATCTAGCAACCTCTTGGACAAACCTTGTCTAGGTATTTATATTAATATAGATCAGTGGACTCGCCAGTTTGACGTCAACTAGCGACATTTAGTGACCAGTTTTAGCTACTTTCAGCTGAAAGGAATTGGAAACACTGTACGCGAATGACTTGAGCACTTGAAAACAAAGTCCTGTCCTTGCACACAGTTGAGTGGAACGTGGTAAATTAAGAATAGAAGGGTTGGGGTTAAGCTTTGAAATTTTAATTGGAGCAAATTGTAACACTCCTGTAAGTTTTATTTTTCATTATTCTATTTATTTTGTACTTTTAAAACACAAGATGTTTTTCCGTTTTGTAGCTGATTGTAACCAAATAAATTTGTTTTTTATCAGCCCTGCAAAACAAAAAGAAAAAAAAGACTTATGCAAGAGTGCATTCTGTTTACTGCTTAGTGCCTAATACACTAAAGGAGGCTGTACTGTACCAACTGGGGAAATAAAAGCCGCTAGGTGAATCAAACTGATTTGCACTACTGTCTGTTCAAATTAAATGAAAAGAAACCTAGCATTGTGGATTTGTTCCTTTGTCCGGTAACACTTTAGGGTAATACTTTAGTATAGGGAACACATATTCACTATTAACTATGACTTTCCCCTCAATAAACTCATAATTTACTGCTTATCAATAGTTAGTAAGGTAGTTAAGTTTAGGTAATGGGTATAATTAAGAATGTAGAATAAGGACATGCAGAATAAGACATTAATATGTGTTTAATAAGTACTAATAAACAGCAGTAATTAGGGGTTTATTGAGGCAAAAGACATAGTTAATAGTGAGAATTGGACCCTAAACTAACAATGCGACCATTGAACCGAAATTGTAATGTACCGTGTCCCCAGAACCAAGGTATGTCCAAACCNTCACATGGAATAAAATACCCATATATATATATATATATATATATACATATATATATATATAGAAACCAGAAAAAAGTAATTTTGTTCCAAACCATACCTTGTTCCCCTTTACATTGCATTGTTCTGTTTCCATCACCCACAGCTAAGCAGATGACACAAGCTCAAGCACAATGTCCCGTTCACCAAAGCTGCTTTGTGTCCGTTCCCATGACGCAATTGCAGGACATTAATGGACCTTTCATGTGCAAAGCTCTCCGGCAGCCGGAAGGCAGAGAGCACAGGGAGAGACAAGGGCCGTGGTAATTGACGCCTAGCCTGGGAGAACAATCAAGGCCAAAGCAGCAAAGCAGCACATCCTCTAATTATTGAGAAGTCTAGGATCGAGGTACGATGATAATCAGTCTCCCAGAGACCTGCGCCTCTGTGTGGTTAGAGCCGATTTATGGTGTTTCTCTCCCCGCTTCCACTTTTATTAAAGATGATATTTCATATTGAGGAGGAAAAAGGGATCTCCAGACAAAAGTTAAAATGCAAAGTTTCAAGTCTGAAAGAGACGACTCGGATTATTTCTTGGCTTATTCGCCGAGTACATCCAAGAGAAGGGATGAATGTGGAACAAAACATCAAAGAGCTAAAACTAAGAAAAAAGGAACTGAAAAATGCTGTTAATTATTTAGTATGAATGCCAACAGGTGGTCAAGAGTGCAACACAGGGAAATGGTTTAATTATGATGAATTATGGATGAATCTTGTATGTATGTAAATATGCTGTTCATTGCCTAATTGAAAAAGAAAGTGGATCCATATCGGAAAAAAAAAAAAAATCGCAAAATGAATGTGTGCATGTGTAATTAAATGACAATTAGGTTAATTTAAAAATAAAGTCTTAATCATAGATAAGTGGTTCTTTTTACAGTTCTCAATCCATTTATGATATGCTTATGAAGTAGTTTGTCTAGGAATGTGTATTTGGGAAGAATTCCATGTAAATTTCAGAAAGTCTCCCAACATCTTAACTCTCTTCAGTGTTGCCAGAAAATAATCAGAACAACTTGAAGGATTTGAAATAAGATCTTACGTTGTTTTTATCTGACATACTTGATAACCAGATGATTTGACTTTCATTTTTTCAGTTTAAATATAAAGTCCAGTGGAGTGAGCCAATTTTTTTAAAACCGAAAAAATTCCGTTGGCTAACAAGCCTGCTTCAACATGCTCGGGTCACTTTCCAGTGGAGATGGAGCAGTTGGAAGTGTCACAGAAACAATCGTTTCCTCAGAGACGCTGTATGCGCCTCTAATGGGCTGTGCTTAGTGGAACAAAAAAAAAAAAAAAAAAAGTGGGAAATGGCTGGAAAAACCTTTAGAACTGTCTTAGATCCCTGGGCATGGAAACCTCCAAGATAAGTAATAATTGATAAACTTTGGGGACGAGTGTTGCCAGCTGCTTAAAAACCCCAAGATACTGTCTTAAATATACTGGAATATGATTATGCCATTCTTTTATCCCTATTCATTAATGTATTTTAACCCATCTTCCCTTTTCTTTTCTTTGGCTCCCGCCGATGCCAGTGAAAGAGGGGAAGAGAAAATGACCATTTTTGTCAACACAAGATGTGTAATAATAACACAGGTTTAAAATAGAGAAAATAAACACGTTCCTGTTTATTAATTATACTGATTTAATTGAAAGTCTCTGCTCTTCATTTTCATTATTATTATTATTATTATTATGCCTTTATTTGGTCATTCCTGTTTATTTTTAATTATATTGATTTAATGTATACTCTCCGCTCTTCGTTATTATTATTATTATTATTATTAATGTCATAGTTTAAATGTTGTAGTCTCTAAATTGTTAATACTGTATATTAATAGGCTATATGCAAATATGCATTCTTCATACATTATCACTGTAATTTAGAAATTATTATTGTTTAATTAGCTCATTAACTAACATTTAATTAACTGATGTATTTTAACAATATGATCTTATGAGTATTTCTATATATTTACCTAACCTACATTTACTTAAATTTGCTTGTAAACAGGGACACTTAATATTAATGCAATTAATGTCCAATGAAGGTTGGTTTAAAGCACTTAAAGCACTTAATTAATGACATTTTCTGATTTTCTGTGACCTAAATGTGAACTATTTACTCCTTATAACCATTAATAACTCCTTTACTACTGGTTTAAAATACTGTACATCAGTTATATGATAAATAAGTTGTTAACAAAGCATAAAAACCATTATCTATTTTTTAAATACAATATTAGCTAATTAAACAATAATAACTTTGTTAATTACAGTGACAATGAATGAAGAACTTGTATATTAATATATTAACAATGCAGATAATTGAATTAACATTTAATTAACTACAAACTAATAGTTTGCAATTGATTTGTAAGTACTTTATACTGTATACATATTATAAAGCGTTACCATTTATTCAAATTAAACAAGCATGAAATGTAATGGTCTTTCAGTGTTAACAGAGTATATCTTTACTGTGAACTGACTAATTAATACTATAGGAACCCATAATTGGAGAAAAAAAAAGTTAGACCTGCAACTCTTCAGTCAAAAGGCCCCCTCGTGGAATGGCGCATAGAACACATTCCACCTTGATCACTGTCCTGACTGTAACGCACATATTGAAACTGTGATTAAAACCAGAACCAAACAACTAAGCAAATCGGAAAGAAACTGTCTGCTATCTATTGAAATATTTGCCTTAATTTGAGTGAAATTTAAACAAAATCATCTGCTGGCTAATTATAAGTATAACATCTGGCAAGGCATGAGCTTTCAAAATGTGTAAGAGCTGTTTTTGTAGCCATCCTTGAGTGTTGCTGAATTTTCATTAAAAGACACTCACCTGCACATGCAACATATGCAGCACAAATTATGCATGACTTGACACTGTGCAGCATTTTCAGAACACTCATGTTTCATGTACATGATGAACCACAAAGAACATCATTAGGGGTTTGTAATCAAATTGTCCTTTATTGTTGTTGGATAGCACGTCATGCAAATGTGTAACTTACTGTAAAACAACTAGACACTACCTCAATAGAACCTTCATATTATTTAAATTCAAATATAGTTAATGTTAATGTTATAGAGAAATGGCCTGGAATTTTCTGATTTTATCAGACAATTTATAAAATAATCTATTTGAAATATGTTGCTGAAAAACCATGTTACATGCCACGCTCTTGTCTAAATAGTCATTTATCTGAGCAACTGAAGGCCATATTTAAAATACATTAAAGTCCTCAGACCATGTTTAATGAATACATTTAAATAAGAGCTTATTAAAGTATGCCAGCTAAAATGAGAGGTTAAAACATGTAGAAAATTTCCACTGAGGGTCATTTGCAGAGTCTTTCATACCCCTTTTATTTTATTCATTGACTCTACATGAAATATCTTTTACATCACATTTGCCTCTCCTAGTGGCCATCTTAAAAAGACACCAAAAAGGCAAATTCTCTGTTAATAATATCTGCAGATCAGAATATAATTAGGCTTCTCCACATTAGTCTTAAGGAACAATGGATAGATTTAAGCTATTCTGTCATCTTCAAAATAAAAGAGTGCATCTTAATAATAAAAATAATAATTATAATAAATTGGTATGGTATGTTACCTTATGTGGTAACACATAATAATAACAATCATTTAAAACACATTTTATGAAAGCCAGAGCACAACATATTTTTGTAGCACAGAACCATTTGTTCTTATCGCATGTATTTTTCCCATGCTCTATCATACACAATTTATTATTTATTGCAGTCTTCTGTAATACAAATGGTCTTAGGATAAAGACAAATCGAGAATTTCCATGCTACCAAGGCGGAAATAGATTCCTAAACAACTTTTGTCTGCCGAGGAAATTGGCACAGGAGTGAAGGGGGGCTCAGCAGACATCGACCAGGATCTGTGTCACTAGAGAAAATGACAAAGCTGCACTTGAGACAAGCACAATTTCACATTAATGAATAATTGAGATGCAGAAATATCCGACAGGGCCGGGAGCTTCTATCCCATGTTTGCTTTTTCTAATTATGATTATATAGGTGCCTTGAATTGTCGGGCTTCACTCACAGGGTGTATTTAAATCATGCATTCAGCTGTAAAATCTTCTTAAAATAAATAGCCGATGTTAAATCACTGTTGTGTTACAAAGCTTTGATTGTCAATAAATGCACAGAGTTTGTGTCCTTGGGACTGACGGGAGTGCTGTTGGAAAACTTTTTGTTTTTAAAATACTTATTACATTGTTATTAAAATACTTCTAAAGCATTTATTCATCTTAGTTTGAACATTTGCTAGTTGAAAGCTACAGGCCTATCTGTATTTAATGGGCCTGAGCTAACATGAACTAACAGTTCAATTAGTTAGTTGTATTTTTATTAACTAACGTAAACAAATGTATTGCTCGTTGTTAGTTAATGCATTAACCAATGCTTTAATTTAATTGGAAAGTGTTACCACTATATCCATAGTGAAGTAGGATTGGCTTTGAAATCTTAAAGTCTTACATTATCAATGATGGCTTCAAAACTGGACAACTTGCATGTCAGTTAATTTCAAGGAGGAAGAGAGCAAGGAGAGCAAGAAACTAAAGCGTCAAACTAAAAAGACAAGAAAGATAGAGAGAGAAAGAAGGAATGTCTTGCTGCAATTAATGTGAAGATGGCTCTTTTTTTTTTTTTTTTTTTTTTTATGGGGAAGGCAAACGGGAATTGGCGGTTTCCATCATTGCTAGTGGGGATGAGTAGGTACAGGAAAGGAAACTTCAGAGCATCTTGAGTCCATTATGTTGAATTCCAAACCTCATCTCCAGTCTAAGGAGAGAAAGTGAGAGAAAGTTTCATTTTTAATGACAACTCATGAATTATTCCATTTATTGTATACACTGTTTTCTGAGGTAGCACGTCCAAGAAAGGTGAAGATGAAACATGTAGAGAGTCTATGTTGTTTAGCTGGGTGATAAGGTGGCAAATGACACCTGTTGAGCAAAACAGGAACATTCCTAAAAAAAAAGATCCTTGAAAAAATTGTCCTGTTTCTTCTTTCTTTGAAAGCTTCTTTTGCTCAATTTGATATGGAGTGAAAAACAAAAAAACAAACATCAGGTCAGGGAGCCGATCTAAAGCTAGTCCCGATATCCCCTGTAAACAATAGTTACGCATAATCAATGAGAATATGTGTGATTCAATAATACAAATGTTATTAAACGTAATAACTGAAATTAACAATTAAAATGACATTTTGAAAAATAAATAAAATTGATGCTCTCTTAAGAATTTCCTTTTCCTCTTTTTTTGGTATGGATATGATTAAATACACTAGTGGTGACGGTGGTATTGTATTTATTTTTGTCATGACTGTTAATATTTTCCTTAATATGTGATCTGTAATATGTTAATATGTGCTTTCTTGTATCTGTTTGTATTGTCTTGCTTAAAAAAAAAAAGAAAGAAAAAATAATTCATCTTCCTTAAAGAGATTTATTAATGATTGTGGTGATTCGTGTTTTTTTTCTCCATATAATTCATAAATTTACAGTAGTAAGATATCTTTCTTTATTAGCATTTGATAATGTCCTGCAGTGATATGTTCATGTTCATAAAAACCTAAATGAAATCAATGTGCGACAGTCTTGAATTACAAATAAAATTCTTCATTCTTAGTTAGAATTCTTGAACTATTTGTGGTGTACTATTATATTGTCAAATAATAAATTATATAAAATATAGTAGTATTTTATTTGTGTCTGTAATACTTGAATCCCTTGCAAACACATATGATGTTCCTTGTAAGTTTTTACAGAAATATTTAACATTATTGTATCAAAACGAGCAAATTCTATGCAATATTTTCAATCAATTCAATAGCAGAACACAAATGTATTTCTGAAGTGATCTTGGATTGTCAAAATCTGTTTTAATTATCTGGCATGAAGATTAAGATGGTCTGATGCTGCATGTTGAGCTGAACAAAATACAGTCCAACATTCTCACAGTCGTATTATACTGTCTCCCTCTGGTCCCTCATGTCATAGACATGCGGTCTACTTTGTCATATTTTTCTACAGCTCGGCCAATAGGTGTCCCTGTAAACCATACAAATACTAGCACCCAATCTCAGTCCTACTAATACTCACTGCCAGCACTGATTCAACTGTAATGCTACAGCCATCTCTGGTGATGAAGAACTGTTTGTCAACATGTATTTTGATACAAATTTTAATACTGGAAATTAAAAAGCAGATGTTAATACCTTCTTAGTAATATCATTAGTATCAGTACAAGTAATATTTTTAAACTGAATGATAATGATGATAATAATAATTATTATTAACTAATAAAACTGAATATTGCTACAACAATTATATTATTAACTAATTATAATTTATATATAATTGATATGTATTTTATATTAAATAATGAATATAATATATTAAACTAATAATATATAATAAACTAATACAGCTGATTACTACTACAAATACTACTAATAATGATGATATTATTCCCTTTTTCAGTTTAATTAGGCATGTGTAGTAGTAAATTATTATTATTATTTAACTAAGCATTAATAATTATAATAATAATTCAAATGAATAATAATAATATTTCTAATTTGACATTCTGTTCTTGTTCTGAGCTCATAACATCCTGATAACTCAATCCAATGTGTTTTCCTACCCACCTCTTTCCTCTCTCCCTCTCTTTCTCTTTCTCTCTCTCAGTGGCGGCAGTAAAAAGGGGGGTCAGAGCAGCGTTCCCAGGATAAAAGAGCTGGGCTAAGGGCTCCTCTCAATCACTGGGCCCTCCAGGAGGTGAGCTTCACGGGGCGATGAGAGACCTGTCGGGGGTTTGGGGATGTGAGCTCCATTTAGACGTGTCTATCTCAGGAGGAGAACGCTGTTGACTCTCCCCATATCTCCTTTGCCTTTGGAGACAAAAGGCATGCAAATATTTGGTGTGCTGCTAAGCCCCACAGAAGCATATTCAAAATGTCAGGGTGGTTATTTTTTGGCAAGGTGGCTCATCTCTGAACAGCTGGATCCCACTGGATCAGTGGGATGGGCCGCTGCCTGTTGAGTGGCTCCCAGACGGTGAAGGGTCCCTAACTTTACTCGTAATGGCTCTCTGAGGGAACAGCTTGCTGCCTGAATGGGTGCAGACAAGACCATCACCACAAGTTCGAATTAATGTGATTTTTCTAAAAGTAATGTTTAGTAAACTGAACAAAAATTCTAATTATGATAAAATAGATCATGATGTGTTTGAAAATTTGGAAAACCCTCAGTGAATAGTCATATAGTTTGTGTCTGTATGTTTTTTTTCTTCTCTTTCTGTCTTGTTTTCTTTCTCTCTGATTCCCTCTTTGAGCTCTGATCAGGAGCGAGCTTTCTCATCGCCCCTGGGGAGGCTGCGGGGCTTCGGTCAGCCATATGGTGTGAGTGCCCTGCCCCGCCCTCCATGACAGCCCTGGAGGAGCGGCTTGATGAGGCTGGATCAGACCCACCGCTTCCTGATGGAGAGGACAGCTCAGACAGAACACAGGCAGAGACAGCCAGAGACAGCCAGGTTAGGAAGAGGGAGACAAGGGGGGATAAGGTGTGCTCAACCAAAGGAACAGGAATAAAGGAAACGGATGAAATGGACTATGTTAGTGTCAAGAATGGAATAATACCTAGTCAAAATGTAGACACATTTTTATGTGGTCTTATAAATTAATTTTAATCTGAACACACATAAAAAAAATATGTATATTCTATTTATTTTACTTGATAAATATGTATTTTTTATTTATTTATTTGTGCATATTTATTTATTGACTCTCTCTCTCTCTCTGACTTGTCTCGCTGCCTTATCAGGTAATGACTTTGTAGGCAGCGTTTGTGCATGAAGGTACCTCATGAAACTGATTTCGGACAGACTTCTGAGGCAGTGTAACTGTTAATGATCTACAGCAAAATAGAGCAAGCTTTGGTGATAACTAAGCAAATATTTAATTATTACTGTAGTAATTCCTTGCTATAAATTGCATCAGAAGTGGAAAACGTGGTCAAAAACGTACATTTACACATAAACTGAGCACCAACCACAACTTTCAGACGCCATTTTTAATTTTTAGCTCAACTGTCACAGAATGGAAATCACAAGATTGTGGGATATCAAAGGCAGCTACTATATATATGTGACCCTGGACCACAAAACCGGTCATAAGGGTCAATTTTTTGAAATTGAGATTTATACATCACCCAAAAGCTAAATAAATAAGCTTTACATTGACTTATGGTTTGTTAGGATAGTACAATCGGCCAAATATTGTGCTATATTTGGCTGAGATACAACTATTTGAAAATCTGGAATCTAAATATTGAAAAAATCGCTTTTAAAGTTGTCCAAATGAAGTCCTTAGCAATGCATATCCACTCACAAAATTTTTTTTTAAATAAATAAAAATTGATATATTTACGGTAGGAAATTTACAAAATATCTTCATGTCACATCATCTTTACTTAATATCCTAATGATTTTGTGGCATAAAAGAAAAATCGATAATTTTGACCCATACAATGTATTGTTGGCTATTGCTACAAATATACCTGTATGACTTATGACTGGTTTTGTGGTCCAGGGTCACATATATACATATAAACACTAGTGGCCATAAGTGATGCCCGACCTAGGAAAATTGACATTTTCACCCTTTATTCAAAATATTAAAAATGTGTTACAGATTTTGTAAGCATATTGCGTAGTTGTACTTGGAGTCAATTGTTTTCGTTGTGATAACACAATGAAACGTCAAATTGTGCAGACAATTTGGCCAAGCTGTCATACATTTACTTAATGAGGTTGATATTTTAAACTTTATAAAATGTTTTAATTGTCCCCCATAAAAATATAATAAGTGATTACTTTTGTTTAGGGATTTTAGACTCCAGGTATAAAACAATATGTTTTGATTAGGTCAGAGGAACTGGTAACACTTTAGTATAGGGAACACATATAAACTATTAACTACGACTTTTGCCTCAATAAACTCCTAATTTACTACTTATTAATAATTAGTATGTTAGTTGTTAAGTTTAGGTAATGGGTAGGATTAAAAATGTAGAATAAGGTCATGTAGAATAAGGCATTATTATGTGCTTAATAAGTACTAATAAATAGCCAATATTCTAGTAATATGCATGCTAATAAGCAACTAGTTAAAATACCCTAAAATAAAGTGTTACCGAGGAGGATATTAAAAAAAATTATAGGGATTTTTTTGTAATTAATTTTGAATTTAACATTATTAATTTGTATCAAACACTTACACATATACTTGTCCAAGTACATTCATTTTTTCATTCATTTGACACTTTGATTCTATTTTCCTTTTTCTTTTTTACATTATTGAGCACATAAGCATTATTTTTTATGATATAACTGTTGCAAATGTATCAATTTAGGAAACTCTATCTATGCATGGATATTTTATGCAGCTTCTCAGTTGGTTCATTATTAGTGATTATTAGTTTTATTTTCCATCTCTTCCTTCCGCTGATTGCATGATCAATCTGCAGGTCAAGTATTCATGTCAGACACGCTGTGAAGATGCAGCAGTCATTTAACTATAATTAGTGATTTTAAATCATGTACATTAATTATAGTGTTTAAATGAAATTACCAAAAGGAAACACCTCAACGAGTCCCCTGTCGTAGGGAGGAGGGGACGTACAAGGAAAAGAAGCAAAAGAAAGACAGGTTAATTGTAATTCAGTGAGAAGATGACAGTGGAGTAAATGTATTCCCTGCGGAGAATGATTGGAGAAATAAAAGTTTTCTCTGTAGCCCCCCACCACTGCCTCCTCACTCTCTGAGTTGCCAAACACCAGCTTGTCATTTCTGTTTTGTTTGGCTTCCTTGAGGTGCCTGAAAGACTTGATACACACATTAAAAGATGCTGACATGTTTGCGTCTGATCCTCTTTTGGTCTCCATCTCTAATCGGGGGCGGCTTCTCTGTCTCTGTCTCCAACGCACGTGCTCATAGAGACTGCCACAGGTGCCACAAAAATACTTCCCTCAGATCAGCCCCATTTTGAAACATTTGACAAAAGATGGATAGTTTTTCCCTTTCAGGACAGGAAAACCCATTCAGTAGGCGCCCCTATACGCCCCGATGATGTGATTTGACTCACAAGTACAAGTCTACTTAACCTAATTAATCTTCCGTGTTTACATCACTCATTACCACCTTGACAGTTATTTCGCTCATCTTTGAAAGGGACCCTTTCTTGATAAATTAGAGTTGGACGCATGACACTTCCCAGCTACAGAGGTGTCCCGTGCCGGGGACGAAAGCCCAA
This sequence comes from Anabarilius grahami, assembly GCA_003731715.1. NCBI lineage: Eukaryota > Metazoa > Chordata > Actinopteri > Cypriniformes > Xenocyprididae > Anabarilius > Anabarilius grahami. The sequence continues at coordinate 2,852,450 of RJVU01049572.1, forward strand.
ATGAATCTCCTGACGAGGCGTCTTAAAGATATAAGCTATTCAAATGAGACACTAACAGAAGGGGATTTTTCTATTGTCGGGCGCCTTATGATAATGTTCTCATTTGAATATAAAAGAATCTTTGCCATTTTCTCCTTGTAGATCAAAAATGTGCCGCTTGAATAGGTATTTCCCTCACTAAACAGAGAAGACAATGGGAGAGTTAACCATCCGCTGCTCATTTGTTTATGCCGATGGAATTCTCATGCAGACATAAAAAAGAGGTTAAAATGAGCAGATTGTATAATGACATCCACCTATTATGTACTGTATGATCATGTGCATTTTGTTACAGTAAATGGGCAGCTTTTGTAAAGCCACATCATAGAGTCTTAGTGTGTAGAAATTGCTACTTGAGAAGGTCAGGATGATGGGCAGATAAGTAGTGCTACCAATGATAGTTCTGTTAATGAACATTACTCCACACAGTGGATCTATAATTCAGTACGGTTAAAAATCAATATATTTCCCTTATTAACACAATGCTATGGATATAATATACCTTGTAAGAAATGTATTTATTTTAATTTGATCGTTTTCTCCAAGGCTTCATTAGTTGATTGACAGGTTGTCCTGCCCTCGTGCCAGTAAACACGTCATTAAACAGTGGTGTAAAGTATTTGAGTAGATGTAGGGCCTTGTTACTCTACTTCAGTATCTTTTTGGCTACTTTGTAGATTTACTGAGTATCAAAGATATTAGCAACTTTTACTTTTATACTTGACTACAATTTTTAAAAAGTATATGTACTCTTTATTCCAAAACATTTGTGATGAAAAATGCAATTTCTCTATACAGTTTGCATGGCACCTAACTTTTTCTGCTACAAAAGAAGTGATATTGCCTTCTACAGGGCATTAAAGGTACCTTATGTTGTGCGTTTTGCCCTTAAGTCGTCAAATCGTCTTGCCCTCACCCCAACTTGTCAACAAGGCTACTTTACACGAATGTGAGTGCATTAGCAAGTAGTTGCTGAATCACAGGTGTTTCATAGATGAGATGAGGACATGGCTGCAGTCGGTGATGAGGCCAAAACCAGCACGTCCAGTGCAAGTAGGCTTTGACTATTTAATTTTACTTAATGCTATTTCATTCAACTGTTGACCCATACAATGACCCATACTCATTCAACATTCATATTGAAGAGAACTTTTTGAAGAATATTGGTTTACTTATGCCCTTTTTTAGCACTTGACGTTATGGGGTCTCAATTTGGGAGCCCAATCACCTTCCGGTAGTAAGAAAATGGGCCAATGAAGATTGGCGAGTAAGATTTGCATGGCATTCTGCCTTTGCTGAAACAGGGACTTCGTTGGACATAAGGTACATTCAGCGGTGTTTTTGCCAAAAGAGCAAAATTGAAAAGATAAGCGCAGCGATCTCACCCCTGGGTGCTTCAACAATTAAAAGAGCAGTTTCCCTAAAAGAGCAAATACAGGTGATGTTGCATCTTTTTAAAGATGGCATTTCACCCGTGTGTTTCTGGATGCGGTCGTTTCCTGGCCTGTCTGACAGCCACGATCACTGCCTCACGTATCTGGGCCGTAAGTACGCTGAGGCAGCATTCATTGATGACTCATGTTCTCACTGCGGAAATACACCGCAGAGGACCACTTCGGTTAATAACACAGGGTTATCTGAGAATTATAGTGGGAGCTCTCCCACCAGGCCAGTCCCCACAGGCCTCCTACTCCTCACACACATTGCAGGTTGTGAAGTTTCCTGATGAGACTGTGGGTCCCTCGCATGGGGGGCCCAGCATCTCATTTGGAGCTCCTGCTTTAGGACCAGATGTCAATTGCTGCATCGGAGGGTGGGCTTGAGTCCTCTGGGGATGAAGACTCAGCGCTGCCCCCTTCTGGGAGAGTGGCGTACGTTGAGCCGGACCCAGAGTTGACGACCATGCTTTCTCCTTGAGTGGAACCCTCCAACCTGCCCTGAAAGTTCACGGTTGGACGATTGGTGTTGTGGCACAGGACATGCTGCACAGCATCGTCCTGCCCTAGTTCCTTTCTTCGCGGAGGTGCATGAGGAGGTCGCAAAGTCGTGGAAGGCACATTTTACTGTCCGAAGCCACTTCACCTCTTCATCCACTCTCACTACTCCTGATGGTGAGGCAGCCAAGGGTTACACAGAGATTCTTCAGGTGGAGAGTGCAATTGCGGTGTATTTATGCCTGCAAAGTGCTGCCACCTGGCAGAATCGCCCTCACCTCCTATCCAAGGCTTGTATGCAATTCAATTCACCGGTGTCCCCCCAGGTTCAGTGGTGTCCTGTTTATCTCAGTGGAAAACAAAGATAACCCTGTCGTGCATGTGGAGATTGTGGTCCTGCTGGCGAAGGATGCAATAGAGCCGGTCCCTCCAGCCAAGATGAAGTCAAGATTTTACAGCCCGTACATTAGCATACCCAAGAAAGGCAGTGGGTTACTGCCAATCTTGGATCTGCGTGTCTTGAATCGGGCCCTTCACAAGCTCCCGTTCAAGAGGCTAATGCAGAAACGCATCCTCGCATGCATTCGCCCCCAAGATTGGTTTGCAGCAATTCCATGTTTTGATTTTGCCTTGATACAGACCATTCCTACGGTTTGTTTCAAGGGTCGGGCATACCAGTACAAGGTCCTCCCCTTCAGGCTGTCCCTGTCTCTCTGCATATTTATGAAGGTCACAGAGGCTGCCCTTGCCCCACTCGATGACTGGCTCATTCTAGCTCACTCTCTACATTTGTTGTGTGAACACAGGGACTTGCTGCTCAGGCACCTCATCTATCTGGTGCTTTGGCTCCCCTGTGTATCCCTTTTCTCAGTATGGAGTTTGATTCGGTCAACAGGACGGCATGTCTCATGAATGAGCGCGCCCAGTAAGTGCTGAACTGCCTGAATTCATTCAGGAGCAGCACAGCGGTTCCACTGAAACAATTTCAGTGGCTCCTGGGGCATATGGCATCTGCAGCCATAGTCACGCTGCTTGGATTGATGCATATAAGACCGCTTCAGCACTGGCTACATAGCCGAGTCCTAAAATGGACATGGCACCATCTCACACATTGGGTGACAATCACACCGTCCTGTGACTGCACTTTCAGGCCATGGCCGGACCTTGCCTTTTATGGGCCAGAGTGCCCTTAGAACAAGTGTCCAGGCATGTTGTTGTCACAACATATGCCTCCAAAACGGGGTGGGGCACTGAATGCAATGTGCACGCAGCCTCTGGCTCCTGTACAGGACCTCGACTGCAGTGGCATATCAACTGCCTCGAGTTGCTAGCAGTACTGCTAGCTCTGTGCCAGTTTTGACCATGCTGCAGGACAAGCACATATTGGTCAGGACGGACATTGCAATGGTGGCCTACTGGCAGACCCAGCCCTCGAGGTTGGCTCACTCGGAGTGTTGCCTTTGCGTGTCGTTTGCATGTGGCTCCTCTCTAGCAGACATTTGCAGAGCTGCGGGCTGGGCGACACCTAACACTTTGGTGAGATTCTACAATCTTCTGGTTGAGGTTGGTTTTTCTCCCCATGTGTTAGGTACAACAGGTAATGTGCGGGAATACTGGCTCTGTGTCTCGCTGGCAGCACCATTTCCCTCTAAAGGGGGGATATGAGCACTTTCTTACTCTCCAGGTGAGTTCCCCACTTGGCGATCCCTGGATGGAGTTTCCTCCAAGCATCCTTCAGCAGTCAGGTGCGGCAGAGGCGTCCAATGCTAGGCCCAGTACTCAAGATGCATGCCCAGTCAGTCAGCCCCTGTACTGGCTAGATTCCCCATATGTTGTGAATCATTCTTGGTAATCCCATATTTTTATTCTTCCATGGTACGGTTTCCCTGGGCAGATTCCGCTCTCCCCATCTCTGAATCTGTAGTGGTTCCATCCAGGCAGGACCTACCACAGAGAATGAAGTACTGCTTTTAGAGCTTTCCATAGGGACCCATAACGTCAGTCATTCAACGTAAAATCGAACGTGACTGACAAAGGGAACGTTTTGGATACTGTCGTAACCCTTGTTCCTTGAAACGTTATGTCCCACCTGCCACAATCCTGTACCTCCTGCTGAATGCCAGGATGCTGTCTTGGCTCCTCAGCACAAACCTGAAAGAATGAGTTGCTGGCAAGCTTATATGCCCGTATTTGGGGGAGTGGCTTGCCATGCAAATCTCTCGCCAAGCTTCATTGGCCCATTTTCTTACCACCTGAAGGTGATTGGGTTCCCAAGTGAGACCCCATAATATCAGGCATTCGACATAATGTGTAATCCTTCCCTCAGGCAATAAGGGTTATAACAGAATCTGAGACATTCTTTTGATAACTTTTTGCCAGCTCTGTCCCTAGCTGCTGTGTACCGATTTTGGTGAAAATCGGACCAACGGCCTAGGAGGAGTTCCAAATAGTACGTTTTTAAGAAAATCCAAAATGCCATTGAAATTTAATAGGCAGAAATTAAATCTCTGCCATTTATGTCTCTGATGCTCATACACTTTTAGGGCAGAAAAAAATAATAAAGAAGAAGACAAAGAAAAAGTTTTGGTGATTGGACCCCTAAATAATGATGTGTACAGATAAATCATTTAGAATGAATACTGTAATATTCCATAAACAATATTTGTCCATTTTTATTTCATAGTGACTCTAAAGAAGGAGAGCACTTTGTATATCTGAGTTGTTGTACCGTCTATACTTTCTGTAAGTGCAGAGCTAAACTGAAGGAGCTGTTGTGTCCACTGTAGTGTCCACTGCCTCGGGCTTATCCTCCAGTCACAGCTTCATGTCTGCTTCTTGTGGCAACACACAGAACAGGCACCTTACAACTGACAGAGGCCAGTGCCTTGATAATTATTTCTGAGACTTAATGTAAATCAGAAACAGCAGAGGAAACAAAACTGTGTACTTGAAGAACAAAGAACGCAAGTCCTCAGCGTGAGCATCCTATTAGCATTTAACATGTAGCAAAACAAGAAACAACTCTTTAAAGGTAAAGTTCACAAAAAAATAAATAGATGTAGATCTATATGTGAACAGATATATGTCTTCACAAAGATATTTTCTATATCTGCACAGATGGTGTCAAAGGTACAAGAAGAAATACTATAGAAACAATATACTTGTCATGGTTGCGCAGTGTTTGTGTTGGACTTTGTGTTTGGTTTTGCACCGTTCCCAATTCAGTTTCCTTTGCCTTTGTTCATCAGTTGCCATGGCTTTTTATTTGCCCTTATGTGTCACACCTGTGTCTAGTTAATTATCTTGTTTAATTATCTTGTTTGTTTCTCTGTGTATAGAAGGTATGCACTGACATAACTTCCGCGCCGGAACACGCCCCCTCAGTGGCAAAAGAGCCTGCTGCATGACTGGATTTAGGGGAAACTGCGAAAACGTGAGTAAAACAAATGGGTAACACTTTACAATAAGGTTCATAAGTTAACATTAGTTAACTCCATTAGTTAACATGAACTAATAATGAGCTGCACTTACACAGCATTTATTCATCTTTGTTAATGTTAATTTCAACATTTACTAATACATTATTAAAATCGTGTTAACATTAATTAATGCACTGTGAACTAACGTGAACAAACAATGAACCAACTGAATTTTCATCAACTAACGTTAATAAAGATTAGTAAATACAGTAACAAATGTATTGCTCATGGTTAGTTCATGTAAGTTAATGCATTAACTAATGTTTAACTAATGAACCTTATTGTAAAGTGGTACCAACAAAGGATTAAACCAAAGGTTGGACTCGATAGTGTTCCTGTTACAACTTATCAAAGATCCAGTAATCCAAGATTATTGACATGCAGCCAGGAATAGTGTTTCCAGACATTTATATGTGCCTAATTTCAACGCAGGGGAAATACATAAAGCAAATTTGCCTGTGAGCGGTTTTTATAAATACAATATAAGTAGGTTTAAATCCAGGTGATCACTTATATCAATGTTATATATATCATCCAGACCTAAAACTTGTATAGTTTTTATCAGTGTTTATTTAAAAACAACCAATTATGCAGAATATAAGATGGTAAATATTTAATTGATGAGTTGTCAATACAATATATAACAATAGAATATATAGGGTATGATTTTTTTATTGACAAAATGATAACTGCAAATCTACGTTTCACTGCCTGGAATCCAGTTGTTTCTGAATTGCAGTGATCCATTTGCTTCTTTTTTTTTCTTTAGCTTTCGGCAGTCTGTAAAAATATACCTCAGATTTCTTGTCAAGTCTTTTTGTACAGTCAATCGCAAAGCTCTTTCCCGTTTTGAATGTGTTTTGTGGCATTCACGCTGATAACCAAAGCTGCCACTCGGTCTTTTTGCCACTCATTGGGCGTAACCGCAGTCAGGCCGATGGTGACGTCACGTGGATACCACCCTCTATATCAGGCATGGGCAACTTCGGTCCTGGAGGGCCACTGTCCTGCAGAGTTTAGCTCCAACCCTAATCAAACACACCTGAACAAGCTAATCAACATCTTAGGATTACTAGAAAGCTGCAGACAGGTGAGTTTAATCATGGTTAGAGCTAAACCCTGCAGGACAGTGGCCCTTCAGGACCGAAGTTGCCCATCCCTGCTCTATATATAGCCCTGTGATTGTTTCAGTCTTGGTCAGATTTCATCTCTAATAAGTGATTGTTTCCCTGTTTTTTTTTTTGTTTACAGATATCCTGAAGTAGTGTAAGTTTGATTTGATTTAAGAAATTCTTGAGTAGATTCTTTATTTTCCACCTTTTATTTCAACCCCTTGATGACAACGCTATTTAAAATGTTGTGTTCAGTAAGATTTTTTTTTTTAATTCTCTATTTTTATTCCGTACGAATACATTAAACTGATCAAATGTGACAGTAAAGACTTTTACTTTTATACTGTACTTTTCCTATGAATTTCTATTTTGGTTTCCACAAAAATATTAAGCAACTGTTTTCAATTAATTTTCAACTTTAATTATTTATTTATTATTTATTTGCTTGTTTATGTTTTTACTGTGTTCCAAGTCTTCTGAAGTCAATTGATAGTTTTGTGTAAGAAGTTATATTTACCATTACAGTATTTACTTTTCCCTTCCACTGCAGTTTTTTCAGGTGACTTGGAATATAAAGCACCCTAGTTATATGGACTGCTCGGTACCTTTTTAGCGCCTTTTTGGAGCTTGCCAACCTGCGATCAATCTAAACTGTTTAGTGTCTTTGTATGAAAATGGAGAAAAGAAAAATAACCCTGAAGATTATTTATTTTGTTACATGGAAGAAATTTCCGTGCAGGCATGACAGAATTTTTATTTTGGATAAAGTCGTCCAATACTAGCCATACTCTCCACTCCACAAGTGACGGTACAATTCACGACTATTGTAGCGGTGACACTTTTACAGCAACCGCAGTTAATTCTAGCCGAAATATCTGGAGGTTCACCATGAGTGCAAACATTCTGCTGGCAGTGAGATATTACAAAAGTCTTTTGGGTCCAACAAACCCACCTCATTAATATTTCCAATTATTATTCCTTTTCTGTTCTCTTTCTACCAGCAAATCTGCCAACCAAAAGAAGGAAAATAATTAGCTACTCCTGATATTGCAGAGGTACAGAGAGTGCCTGGGTCAGACCAGGCATCCTGCTTATTCTGACATTTTAAATTACCTGAACAATACCTGAAGCAATCTCTGGACCTAATTAACTTCCCACTGAGACCAAATGTACACATCATTTAAAAAGATAGATTTGAGGGGACAAAGCATGATGCCTGGGCCCTCACTGGGGAAAAAGCATACGGTTTGGACCTACACCCCAACAACCCCCCCTTCCCCACCCATATCACACCGTGTCCTTTCCCATATGCAAACGCAATGGGCAATATTCTGTTGGACCTATTTATTGTATTAGAGTAGGGGGACTCTCCATCAAGTAATCAATGTGCTGTTCGAATGAGTTCATTTTAATGCACTCAATCATGCCTTTAATGTTTATGGCTTACGGGGGTAGCGAGCTTCAGGAATGCAGGAATGTTATATGGCTTTGGTTTCGGCCCATTTCATCAAATATTTATGCGCTCAAAAACGGGCATCAAAATAGGGGTGGAGGAGAAATACATTTGCTATGTTTCACTCTCCCTCTTTGTCTTTCTTTCTCACCTCCTGTGCCTGGCTCCCTTGTTTACATTTGAACTCATTGTGTAATTCTGGCACTACTCTTCACTTTTATTTGTCTTTTAAAAAGGTTTAAAGTGATAGAGTGAGACGTTCTTCACAGCAACACAGGCAGCTTGCCAATGCCACCATCATCATGTTATGAAAGGCTTTTGTCTTACCAGCAGGCCAGCAGCAAATGATGCAAAAATGCTGAAATTCAGCAGTAATTCTCACCCTATTTTCATGTCAGTCTTACTATCAGCTCAGCCTCTGTTAGTGTCTTTTTTTCTGGTAAATATAAGTGGCTTGTTCTCTGTCTCTTCCTGTACCTAATCACACCCCTTATTTTTCACTAGAGCAGTTTAACTGCGGCACCCCAAGTAATATTAATTTTGCAGCTAGTCTATTTAAGGCATTTTTGTGACATTAATGTTTTTAAGTGTGTGTGTATATTCTTAACAGTGCCTTTAGCTTTTATTCTTCCTTTTTTTTTTGTCAGCCTCAAATCATAATACAGCAGTCTTTTTTAGTTATAAATTATATATTATTAAGGTGGTTAAGATTTTTTTATTTATTTTTTTAAAAGAAAAGCCTTATGGTCACTAAGGCTGCATTTATTTAATCAAAAATACAGTAAAAACAACACTTAGTATTGTGAAACATTATTACAGTTTTCTATTTTAATATATTTTAAATAGGGCTGTCAATTTAATGTGTTAATTTGGTGCGATTAATTATGGAAAAAAATAATGCTTTTAACGCACCCCGACCTGACCTATATATGTCATCTTACAGTAAATTGCATGCAGTTTAGTTATGTGATGCAGAGCAAAAAAAAACAAAACCTGTATGGGTTTTTTGTCTTAAGATAGTTTAGCATTATCACATGAGCGACGGAGCTGTTTTATGTGCACGATTGCAAATGTGATATTGATTTTATACAACAGTTCAATAAACAAGAAGTTAATATTATGTTACATTTTAGACACAATATTGTCTGTATTTGCTTAGTTTCGCCAAAGCAGAACTGTTGTGTTTCCAAGCAACAGACAATGGTGTTTCATTACTGAATGATTCTGCAGTTTTTTTGTTTTTGTTTTTTTAAATGAATCGAAGGAGCCATTGATTCAGTGACCCATTCATAAAAAAATGGTCTCTTGCTTCATTCCTGAATGAATTCAGCCATTTGAATGAATTGGTCAAATGAATAACCGAATTACTCACTTTTATGTTGAATCAAAGTTATTAAAGTCTATGCTTTTCTTATTTACAGAATAATGACTTTAAATTATATTTTGGGGGTAATTTGTAAGCCAAAATTGACGTGTGATTAATTTGTAATTGATTTGGTTAATTAATCAGCACATCATGTAATTATTTAGATTAAAAAAAAAGAATAATTGCTTTTAAAATGCATTAAAATAGAAAACTTCTCAGGTTATGCATGTAACCATGGTTCCCTGAGAACAGGGAACTCAACGCTGCGTAAAACACGCTAGGGGAACGCCTCCGCGGGAGCCGGTGTCTGAAACACATATCCAATTTCGGCAATATCATATTGACCGGCGACAGCCCATGACATCATAAAAATGCGACCCGCATGTATAAAAGGGGTGCCCAAACAACATGTCATCCGCTTATCTTCTGAAGGGACTGTAAGCAGGCGGGCCCCGAGGCATGGCTAAGAGACGCAGCGTCTCGTTCCCTGTTCTCAGGGAACCATGGTTGCATGCGTAACCTGAGATGTTCCCTTTCGAAAAGGGAACTCAACGCTGTGTTAAACACGCTAGGGGAACGATATACCCTCACCTCCATGCTAAGGGGAGTGCGTGCCACGCATGGCAGTGCCAACTGTCAGAATCCAGCAAGTTCAAATGAAATGCCAGACCCCGTTTTGACCACTCACCCTATGGGTCACAAATGAGCTGTCAGTGACAGCGCTCCCAGCAGTCAAAGCCTCAGCTACAAGCCTCAAAGCGGCCTCCATATCTTACACATGAAGGCCTGCCAAGGCCGCACAAAGGCCTGGAACCAACCACTTCAAAGGAAGGGGGTCCCTTTAAGGGAATGTGGCTAGGGGGCCAGAAGGAACCCCAGCCAGTCACTTCTCAGAGGAACACAATCAACCCTGAATGCCACCAGGGAGGCTGACCTGGCTTCTAGCTGAACTAGTAACCTAGTCTGCCAACAACCTGTCTGTTTCCTCAGAAACAGAGTCTCTTGACACAGAAGTCTCACAAAGAGACATCCAGTAAGAGGGACTGCAGAAAGGGCAGTAGACCAACTCAGACCGGATCTTAGAGACGGGCATCCTGGAGAGCAGGACTCAGCGAAGTGCTATCGACCCTTGCAAACGAGGGGAGTTACTCTGCTCGATCCTAGGATCTACAAAGCACCTATGTTTCAAGGCGCTAAGGAGGCTGTGCACTCTAAAGGAACCCTCGTGAGGGGAATGCTCACAGCCTAAGAGCTGATCTAACTGGGAGGCTTTGAGGGAAGCCTTCAACCACTGACCAGCTAAGTACTCAAGCCCACTCTCAGAGCAAAGAGAGTACCAGCTCGACCTATCAGGTCGACCAGGCTATAAACTAGAAACAAAGGTGAAAAAGGTTAGCCAAGCCAGCAACACGCAGAAGTGGACGGTCTCAGGGAGGCCTGAAGGCCAACCACCTGATAACAAGACCCTGCTGACCGATACCCTGCTGCTGGGGACTCGCATCAGGAAGGTCTACTGTGGCCAACCACCTGGTATCAAATCTAGACTGGCAGAGAAGTAACCATACTGTGGGAAATTCGCCTCAAAAAGGGGTCTACTATGGCCACGCATCTCAATGGCGAACGTTCACTGGCTGACTGTGGCCATCACTAGCTGCCATACACCTACTCATTAGTGGCTGGCTCTCAGAGAGGCCTGTTAAGGCCTGCTGCCCGAAAACTAGCTGCTACGGCCAGCAGCCTGATAGCAAATAGCTAGCTTGCTGTCCAAAACCTACAACCTTGGGCTCGCCCACAGGGAGGCCTGCTGTCTTCCAGAGTGGCCTGCTAAGGCCAACAAACTGAAAACAAGCAACAGCTGGATGCCAGATGCCCACACTGCTGGGGATTCATCCTCAGAGAGGCCTGGTAAGGCCTGCAATCTGAAGCAAGTCCACTACTGCCAGGGACTAGCCTCCAGGGCAGCCCATCAAGGCCGACTGCCTGGTAGCCAGTTTTCAGTGGCTAAACCATTCTAAATAATACCCGCACAAAAGGGAGCTCGCTCACAGAGAGGCCTCTTAAGCCCTACTTATTTAAAAGCAAATCATTGCTAGCTGAGCTTTCACATACAAAAGTGCTGGGGACTCGCTCACAGGGAGGCCTGTTAAGGCCAGCTACCCCGAGCGTGTCTTGTTGCAACAACATCCACACTAATGGGGCTGACCACAGAGAAGCCTGCTAAGGCTTACTATCTGACAGCATAAGAAATAGCTACCAGAAAACCCATTTACTGGGGCTGCTAACAGGGAGGCCTGTTAAGGCCAGCTACCTGACAGTGCATGTGCTGGGTGCTAGGGGCCCAACATGGTAAGAATTAGACTGTGAGAGGAGGCCTGTTAGGGCCTACTACACTATAGCAAGTCTAGTAGCAGAGATAGTTTACTATTCAACAACACCTGGGACCTACCACATTGCCAACGAGCGGTGTACTCAGTCAAAGCACTTTTTACCCTTTAAGCAAGGGGAGTACAAACACACGCCAACATGCCCTGGAGGAGGCCCACCTGGGCCTACTACTCCAGATGAACACGAGCGTCAGCTCGTGACAATGCTGAGCTATAAGGGAGTATACTAAATGACCATGCGGCAGAGAAGGTCAAATACCGCTCGACCTGAGCCACAATGGTGCAGGGCAGATTACAGAGCTATAAGCGAAGCACTCAGAAAACACCTTGTTTACAAGGGAGTACTATCCACCTAACACTGAGAAACTACAGAGTGGAGGCCAACCACAAAGACTCCATCATGACAGAAATAATATATGTACTCAGCCCCAGGGGAATAGGGGCTTTTCATTGAAAAACCACCCAAACTCGACCCAACGCTTGAATGCTAGTTCAGGGGCTTAAGAGGAGCCTAGTGAGGGCCTACCTGGGCTCAACTTCCAAAATGCAGGCCGCAGCAAGCATTACTAATCACAATAGAAAAGGGAACCATCTATTCTGCCTCTATACCAATCTGCACCATGCAGAAGGGGGGCGGGCCTTGGCCAAACAACTCTCAAATGAGAGGAGGCCAGCACTAGGGATACAAAAGGGAACCTACAGAGGCGGGAATGTAAAACAGACCGCCTTCACTATACCTAGTACTATCCTAATCGAGCTATCAGGGCGGCCCGGGTGAGGGCCAGCCCATAGCACATAGATCTACCTGGTGCTCCTCAGAGCAGCAGCCTCTATAGAGCAACTCTTAGCTGAGAGGAGGCAAAACCACTCAAAATGACACCGCTAAGGTGGTTAAAGAATACCAAAAAGCCTTAGCTATCCTAAATTAATCTTAGGATGAGTGACGCTAACCAGGTAACAATATCAGGTGGCCATGTGGGCCAACACTAGACATTTAATCTATCTGAAGTCAAAGTGCTCGTCTCTTTGCAAAAGCAGCCCCCCAAACCTATAGGAGAGGAGACAAACTACTCTACCCTGAGGTGGCTATCAAGGCGGCTTGAAAAGGGCCAGCCTGCAACAGAGCAGTGGCCTCAAAACCACTCTTAAGTGGGAGGAGGCCAGCTTACTCGCTAATGAAGAGAAAAACAAAGGAGTGTGGTCTCACCAGAGAACATACAATAAGCAAAAACCAACACTCTCACCTAAGAAGACCCAAATGGTACTTCTTTCTCTCTAAAAATTGTACTAGCCAACCTACAGGGAACTTCAGGGCCCTAATTATTATATTTTTACAATAGATACAAAAAAAAAAAAACTTCCTTCCTAATTTAGATGAATGCACAAGCACATCCTACACAGGGAACAGTGGTCTAAAGAAATACATTAGTATTTCAAATAGATACAAGACCTGGTATCCGTTCCACCTGCGGCCACAGGGTGGCGACCTTCCCCATAGAAATATGGTGTCCTCCACCTATACAAGCCTGAAAGGATCTTCTCACTGTCAAAGCCAAAGGTAGACCTACAACCACAGGCCTGATGTAAGAAGTGCCTGGGGTTGAAGAATGGAGCCTTCTGGTCCCGTCCACTGCCCTCGAGTTGAGACGAGTGAGGCCCAACCTGTCTGGTTGAGGACTCAGACCTAGCAGCATGGACGTCTTGAATGCCGCTGGTCTAAGTCGCTCAGCAGTTCAGCCTGGTGCGTCTGCCACACAGCCATTGTGTGCAGAGCAGCACCAGCTTGACCCGCTGCTGCGTATGCCCTGCCATCTAAGGCTTAGATGGCAGAGTCTGAGCTTTCAGTGTCAATGTCCGCTCCCTTAATTATTTTCTGCAAGAAAAGTGCTGAATAATAACATTTATTATTATTATTATTACCATTATTATTATAATAATCAGCCGGAAGCATTGATGCGCCCATATTCCTTCCACAAACCCTAAACAGGGAACAGTGGTCTAAAAGAAATACTTTAGTATTTAAATAGTAATGGAAAGCTCACTTGAGCTGTAGGATTATGGCCAGAGAGAAACCGATCGCAATTTTTTTGTGAATGCGCTCGGTCTCTCTCCTAACGCGCTGCCATGGCAACTGCAGTCTGCCGGCAGCACGTTCCATAATTTATAAATCTGATTTATACTTCTGCGTCAGACCTACGCCGGAGCCTCTGCGCCGTAGGCTATGTGTCTGTTTTCATTTATACTTCTGCGTCGTTGTCCGCGTCGACGTGCATGCAGACCACTAGGAGGCAGTGTCCGCAGTCATGTTGAGTATCAAGACAAAAGCCGAAGAAGAAGCATCTTGTCATGTACGTTGTCAGAGAAGCTTACAAATAGAAGCGGCAAAAAGGTAGCTACTTTTGTTGCAGTATGACTGCATGTGTCTCCTAAAACAAGAGTGTTTTTTCATTCATTTCGAAGTTGAAAATGCTCACTCTTCTCCGAGTGTTCCGTGCCAGTTTTTTGACCCGAGGGAAGGGTTCTTACAGACCAATCACAACGCTTGTGGTCCGCGTAGAATTGACGCGTTGTTACATTTTTGAAGTGGTGCACGTCAGGCTACGTCGTAGGCTACGCATGGTACACACAGCCTACGCCGTAGCTGCGGCGTACACTCGATGCAGAAGTATAAATCAGCCTTAACAGCTCAGCATGCGCGGGACAGGGTGGCTGAGAGGATTCAGTGAACTCACCCTCACTATCCTCCTCAGCCATATCCTGCTCGGCTGGAAGTGCACTTGCAGCTGGACCTGAGGATGCAGAAGACAATGCGTCCTCTCCCAGCTGCTCACTCTCGCGAGCCGCCAAACACCATGAGCGGTCACGCCCTCTCAAACTGTGCGGCGAGCTCCATCTGCGAGCCCCGTGATCTGAGTCTCCGCCCTGCCTCAGCACGAGTGGGACCGAACCACCATGCCCAGATGCTGAACTCTCTTCCCTCGAGAAGAGACCCAGACGAGAACAGAGCGTTCTTAAAGGAACGCGCTCACAGTTTGCATAGGCAGCTCCCTCGAGAACTTACCATGTGTGCTCTTCCCCAGACAGAGAACGCACAGCTCGTGTGTGTGATCTAGTGTCAGATAGCGAGGACACGGATTCAAACACTTAATAATCCTCTCTGTGCATTTCATTTTTGCCAGATAGTGCTTCACACAAGACATTCCCTGAAGACGATTGTTTGGGCACCCCTTTTATACATGCGGGTCGCATTGTTATGATGTCATGGGCTGTCGCCGGTCAATATGATATTGCTGAGATTGTATATGTGTTTCAGACACCGGTTCACGTGAAGGTGTTCCCCTAGCGTGTTTTACGCAGCGTTGAATTTTCAGCAGCCATTACTGATTTGGCTGATTTGGTGCTCAAGTAACATTTCTTATTATTATCAGTGTTGTGCGGCTTAATGTTTTTGTTGAAACAGTGAAGCACTTTTTTATGATTTTTTTTTATGAATAGACCAAAAGAACAGTATTTATTTGAAATACATATTTTTTGTAACAAAGTAAATGTCTCTACTATAATTTTTATCAATTGCATGCGTCCTTGCTGAATAAAACTAAATTCTTTGCAAAAAAAAAAACAACAACTTCTAATCAGTAGTGTATATGATTTTGATTTGGTTTGTTTTGTAATGTGTCAACAAAGCAATATATTTTCAACAATTATAAACTGTGGCTCAAAATTTGCTTTCAATATCAGCAAATACACATCTCTCAGATGGAACTAATGAATTCAAATAACCGTGCTTAGCGACTCACGAACATCTCGTGTCAACACATTAATAAGTATTCTAAAGCTATCTGCCTTACTAAGCCCCACAATACAAGCAATACACTGCAGCACTCCATGTCAGTGGAAACTTTCACCTGCGGCCCAGGGAGAGTTGAGTGATCAGCAACAAGCAGTTGTTTGAGCTAAAAGCTGTGATGTGCTGCTCTGAACGGGAGCCTGGAGTATGTTTCTGACATTCAAAGCTGAGCTGGAGAGGTTTGGGGTTGCAGAGAGAGTGTGAAATGCACGTGTCGAGTGTCGGACTGAGCAGCGGCAAGCGATCACGTCCTGCTGTGTGCTATCCCTGAGATCAGAGATCACAGCTCCCGACCACACATGCTCCTGAGACTCTGGCCTCCTGCAATATTTACCCTTTACACGAGCCAGCTTGGCAGAGACCTGTCACTCAGCAGCCCTGGAAAACTGCTTTTAATAGAACCATCAACCCAAATCAGCCATTCCAACGCATGGGGATTTGACAATCCAACTTGTACTACAGATTTGCAGACAAGGGATGTTTTCACAAGCCCAAGAAGGAGGAAAACAGTTGGTGGATTCTAAAAGTTTAACATATGAATATATTATGTTCATTTGATATTCATGAGGAAGGGTGCAGTTTTAGGTTTTGAGGAACTTCTTTGCTATAAGTTTAAGAGCAGGATGAAGACTGAATAACAACTTTTCTCTTGACAAAACTTCTGGAAAAGTTCCATTGTTTAGACTATATTTACCATTTAGGCACTCCATATAGATGAGAACCATTTCAACATGTGTCAATTAAACTTCTCTCTTATAAGTAATTCTGAAATGGTTATAGTTTACCGATATGCAGCAGAGTTGTGTAAAATTCAGAATTGAAGAATTGGCCTGTTTTCAATTCATGAGTGAATTTTAAATAAATAGGCCACATCCCTCATTTGTTGAATTGTGAATCAGAACATATTGAAACAGGCAATGCATTCTGGAAAGTGTTATACAGTATCCACTACCATTCAAAGTTTGGGTTCAGTAAGATTTCCATTCAATGTGTTTTTATTATTATTATTATTATTATTAATTAATTATTATTAATAATACTTTTATTCAGCAAGGATGCAATAAATTCTGTTTCTAAAAAATGCTTCTTTCAAAATAAATGTTCTTTTGAACTTTCTATTCAGTATTACAATTTCCACAAAATTCACACAAAATATCAAGCAGCACAACCATTTCTGTGATAATACTGTAATATAGTTTATTTAACAATAAATCAGAATCATGTGACACTGCGACTTCTAAAAATATCAGCTTTACCGTCACCGGAATA
>RJVU01049572.1:2869442-2890832 GCA_003731715.1 Anabarilius grahami
GTGAGCATCTATCCATCCATCCATTTTAAGATTTATAAACCTTCAAACTTCAAAGCTTTTTTCCAAACCTCTCAAACAATGCTTTGTCCAGCCAGAGTTCAATCATTGCTTTTCTAGTAAAACATTCCAATTATGCAAATTCATTTGAATTTATTTTAATTCTACTTCCTTAAATTCAAATTCAAATTCAAATTGCAATTCTTCATCCTACCTCAGTTCATTTTCAGGAACTGAAATTCTTAATTCAGTTCTGAATAGTGCATAACTCTATTATGCAGAGGCCTAGACCAATAGAAATGTTCAAAATCATTTGACATCATCACAGTGCTGAGTTCAAGACCTTCATCTTTTTTGCATTAGGTACACGTCAAATTAAAACATATTGGTTTTGTGTTGTAGCTTAACAGTACAGGAATATTTCACCAAATATTTTATTCAAAAGTCCTCACACCTTCCTCAAAACCTCTTTGACTACATGTCATGTCCCATGCTAACATTTGTAAATCCTTTGCCAAACCACTGAACTTCCTTCCATGCCACTAGAACAGCAGACATCACTTGCTGACACAAGCTCTCATTTCTTTGTAGCATGAGTTATTTCAGGTGGCAGCAAGGCACATTTTGGGCTTGCATACATATAAGACGAGCTGATTTAGGGTTTTTGGGGACCGCCTGAGGCAGATTATCCTGTGAGCCTACTGACTGCAGAGGGATTGCCTGGCAGAATGAAAGGCAGGCAATAAAAGCAGAGGGGGGCAGTGCATCTCGAGTGCATTGAACAGGGGGGGCCTCCCTCAGGCAATGGCCCAACTGGCCTCTGGTTAAATCCTCCACTGAAAGTGTAATAATCCAACCAGAAGCAGACAGCAAGAGAGGACAGAGCCTTTAATGCACAACAACAGTACCTCCTCTAATTGCCCCTTTTGTCTTTTAAGCACAGTATTTTTGAGAGTGAATCATGTTTGGAAACATACATCAATAGGGCTGGGTTCTTCAAATGATTTGGAGATCACAATATGGCCAATATGCGCCCTCTCCGTCCAGTTGCCCGCTGGGAGAATTTATGTCACAGATATCATTAAATCCCTTCCAATCAAGCAGATGTAGGAACTGTATCACAAAACCTTTTTTCCGGAAATGATGTAAATTACAAAATGTATTTTTTTGTTGTTTACACAACAGATTATAAACAAAAAATGTATTGACAGAAGTGCACTTATAACAGAAGTTTATAAATGGCGAGTGCTTATAACATTTTCAACAGCCTTACTTGAAATTCAAAAGCAGATGAGTTCTGAAATATCTGAATAGTACAGACATATATGGATAATATATATGATTAATCACAGAGCAGATGAAATGAGTATCTTTAAAGATGAATGCATGCACAAATTAGTAAATGAGCGTCAAGTAAAAAATGTTGATTGACATATTTGAGTTTATAATATTAAACTATTTATTATTGATATGTTAAATATATATATACATAATATTTGACACTGGACCACAAAACCAGTCATAAGTCACATGGGTACATTTGTAGCAATAGCCAACAATACATTGTATGGGTCAAAATTATTGATTTTTCTTTTTTGACAAAAATCATTAGGATATTAAGTAAAGATCATGTTCCATGAAGATATTTTGTACATTTCCTACCATAAATATATCAAAAAATTATTTTTGTGAGTGGATATGCATTGCTAAGGACTTCATTTGGACAAATTTAAAGGCGATTTTCTCCTATTTTTTATTCTCCATTTTTTTTGCAGCACCCTCACATTCTAATAGTTGTATATCGGCCAAATATTGTCCTAAGAAATACATACATCAATGGAAAGCTTATTTATTCAGCATTCAGATAATGTATAAATCTCAATTTAAAAAAATTGACACTTATGGTCCAGGGTCTCATGTATAATATTTAAAGTGCATTAAAAGGAAAAAGTGAAACCAAAAAATAAATATTCTGTCATCATTTACTCAGCCTCATGACATTATTTATTTATTTATTTACTAAACAGATATTTATATATTTTAGATATTTATATCAGAAAGATATTTTGAAGAACATTGGAGTACAAATAACATCGGACCTCACTTTTATTGTATGGGCAATAAATAAATAAAACAATTATTTTGTGTTCCACGGAATAAAGAAAGTTGTGCGGATTTGGTATAAAATAAGTGTAACATATTTATTTATTTATTGGGTGAACTATCCCTTTAATAATTTTCATCACTTCAAAGAGTAAATTACACTTTTCAATTTAGGTCCAAAACAGTTAACATGGCTCTGAATATATTAGTTCCTTTCAACAAAACTTGTTTACAAAACCACTTGATCTTAAAGATATAGTTGATTTCACTCATTAAATGTATAGGAATAGCAAACAAAGCTGCACAACCTCTCAGTGACCTAATTTTGCATGAGAATAGATAGTTGGAGAAGACGAGCTGCTTCTCTTTTTCCTGCCAAATACATGCTAATTATGACAGAAGAGGTCAAACTAATTAGCTCTGCTTTTGAACTTGAATGTTGCGGCTTTATTTGAGATTTAAAAGAAAGCTAAATGAGTGTTATTTCATTATGTCCCATTTTGATCAATTTCTTTTGCCTTGAACAAGTACTATTAATGAAATAATTGCCTGCTTCATGGCCCTTGAAAGTGTTAAGTGTCGTACTCTGTGAAATCAGGCATGAACAAATACCATTAGGCCGACAGTGAATCATAAGTGTTTTTGTTTAGATAAGTTAAGTAAAGCATGTCATTACAGAGCGCTAAGAGCTCTAAGTGGTAGTTTAAGGGTCCATAAATTCAATTAGACACTATTTAATCCTGTCCTCTAATATGTTATTCACTGATCCATGTGATGAGAGGGAGCCTGAGGTTTGGCGACTTTTTGAAGAAATATTGCCTGGGATTTCCATATATATTGTCAGTTCAATGGCACCTTTCTCAAGCGTAAGGGCCACAGATGCTTACAGGACTGCAATCACAGAGCACTTCTCCCACAGGACATCCACTAGTCATTAGAAATAGCTGAGAAGGGGGCGTCCCGTGAACAGACCCACACCGTAGTCCCCATAACAGCCTCCCCTTGGCCTCTCATCGCTAATGCTCCAGTTTAGCGGCAGGCATCAAGAATGCCGGGAAGGTCCTGACACACGTTAGGGGACTCCTGGGGGTCCCAGATGATGCAGGACGGGTGTTGCTGGGAGGCCAGACCGAGTCCCCCAGTCTCGCGCACCCCTCCAAAGTTCTCCTTTATCCCTTTGTGGCACGGGCCAGTCTCCTCAGGGCTAACCTCCTCCTCCTTTGAAAGAGAGAAGTGGGTGGGTGTCTAAAAGAGCAGCTGCTATGAATGAGTGCCATTTCCTCCTGCTGTCACTACTCTGGTTACCAGACCCCCCCCCAATTCACACACGCAGACACTATCCGCCTCCCCGTTTCTCCCAATTAATATGCAGATGAACTTGTTTTTCTTAGTTGTGAGCTCCAGTGACAAAGCGGGAAAACATATGCTTAAAATATTTATGATCTCATCCAGTAATTAAGAGCTAACAGGGCATTCAGTGAGAGAGCGAGTCAAACAGAGGAAGAATGGGCTGAAATAGGCACTCGTTCCCTTTAAAAAAAAAAAACAGACACGTGCTGATACACCCACTTTCTTGGGGAATTTAAAGAAATATTCCATGTTAAATGAAGTGACATTCTGTTCACCACAGAAAATAATTTGGATTTGGCATGATAAATATGTTGACAGAAGTGCACTTACAATAGATGTTCATATTGTATGTGACAAGTGCTCTTTTTTTTTTTCTTTTTTACAAACTTTGAGACTTTGAGTTTAAATTATTCTCTGTGATAAACAGCACACCATCAATAGAGCTTTACTTATATTTAATCTGATGTATATTACTTAAAAACACAATCAAAAACAGATTAAGCAGACTTTAGAATACAGATAAAGACATACAAGCTCTGAAGAGAGAATATGAATATGGCAATATTTGCGTCATCACAGAGTGGATGGATTGAGTATCTTTAGATGAATGTATGAGCATGTGAGTAGTTGAGTGACTGAACTAAAAATTGATAAATATATACTGTTAAACTATATTAAACTATTAAAAATATTTAAAAAATGTATTCAGTTGATGAAATATTGATAAAATATCTATTAAATTTAACTTACAATATTTAATAGTTTTATATATTTAATATTTACATTAATAAACTACATAAAAAATTGATGTGATGGACTTTTGAGTTGATTCTCACACACACACACACACATTGGGTTTTCATGTTTTATGGGGACATTTCATAGGCATAATGATTTTTATACTCTACAAACTGTACATTGTATCCCCTAATTCTAAACCTACCCAGCAGAAAACTTTTGGCATTTATAGATTTTCAAAAAACATCACTTAGTATGTTTTATAAGCTGTTTTCCTCATGGGGACCAAAAAATGTCCATCTTGTCCATCATATTTCCATCTTTGGGGGGACATTTTGTCCTTCATAACAGATGATATACCTGAACCACACACACGTTTACTTAGCTATCTAAATGGGGACATTGCATAGACTTAATACTATAATTTAACCACATACTATAATTTAACCACAACCCACACACTAACCTTGACAGAAAACATTTAGCATTTTTACAATGTAAAACAACAACAACAGAACTTGTATTTACTTTATGTTTATGCCATTTTTTACAAATGAGGACGTTGCTAAAAGGTGGTTAAGTGGGTGTACACGCGCGCACACGCACACACACACACATACTTACATTTTACATTACATTGACATGACTTACATTTTTTAAGTTAGCTAAATTTTATATGATTATATATATATATATATAAATAACTAAAAGTAGTTGACTGACCCTCTCCTAACCCCCTCCAATAGAAAGACTCTGCACTGTAATGAACCCAGAATTTTCATTCACCTGAATGTCAAGGTAACTAACAAACAAACAAAAAACCACTCTACTATAAAATATTCTACTTTGCAGACCACTGCATTCCTTCAGCTGTGGAGCATCATAGCTCAGCTCTGTCCCATGCAGCTGTCTGACAGCACATTCAGACTGACTGTCAAACATGTCATGCATTCTACATTCAACATTCATCCTGCAGATAAAAGCTGAAAGGACTGAGCTGGCCTGATGCACTCTCCGTAGCTCACTTACCTCTCGCCTCCGAGTGTCCTCTGCCTCCTTCCTTTTGTCACTTTTAAAGGGAACACCCTCTTTACAGCAGAGTAAAGGGGCCCTCGTGGTTCTCACGTCCTAGACTTTATGCTTCGTCCTGTGCAGTGACCGATGGAAGTCCCTTACACGGCGCTCTCTTCAGAGCTTGTTGTCTCACAGGCTCTCTGTGCCGCACTGGCTGCGTTTTGTCAATAATCATTTATTTGTTGCCGCAACGGCAGAAGCCATTACATCTGACCTCCCTGTTTCATCAATTATGGATAGATTATTGGATGTGAACATCTGCACAAGCAGCAGCGCGCGCCGTTTGGACTCACCTCGTGGCTGGGATTAGATCAAGTATTAAACTGTTGTTTATCGTCAGGCCAAAAAACTCGACTGGGAAGAGCCATGAGGGAATTCCTCTTAAAGAAAATACAACACCCATCAGCAGGCACCTTAAATTGTTTAGCAGTGCCGCCGAGGTCCCTGTAAGCTGGTGGCCATGTATTATTCACAGGTATTACTGGTTGTGATAAAGCTCATGATCAGGGCTTTTGGCAGACGTGTGGCGGTTAGTTATTGTTTTGTTGCGTTGGAAAATGCATGAGCAGGGTACGGTTGATGCTGCTGCCACCCTTTCATATGATTCTGGGAGGAACAGATGGAAGCGTAGGACTTTGCCAGCAGCAACCAACTACTTGGAACTTCAATCCAGGACTTCAGTCCAGCAGTGGCCCCAAAAAAAGAACTGGGCCCTGCTGCCTAGCTTAAAATAAATCAGAGGGCATTCGCTACTTTTGACAAGGGATTCTGTAGCATTTTAGGTTGCAAATATTGGCCTACATTAATTAATGAAGTAACTAGGGGCATTAAGTGGGTAAAGACTGACATAAACTAACAGATGTTAAATTGTGTCAGTTCCAGCTATTTTAATTTTAAGTGAATTTATTTGAACTGCTCTAAAAAGAATATATGTATATCCCTTGTGCGGTCTTCGTTTGGGAAGTACACTCAGGGTCTTTGGGGTTTTCCAGAGACCCAGGCAACAAAATGTAATTTTGTAACAAAAAAATAGCTTTTTTTAAAAAAAAAAAACAAATGTAATTTTACTCTGTTTATTAATGTTTTTACTCCACGTTTGTGCAGTTTTTGGAGGATTTATCATATTTTTTAAATTTATATAAATAAATAAAGAAATATATTTTTTTAAATAGGTTTTATACAAAAACAGCTTTTTGTGTAAAATTTACTTTATAAAAGAACCATATTTCTAAATTTCATTCATGGGGATATCATAGATAATTTGACATGGTTTAGTGTAAGATTTTTGCCCATCTTTTGGAAAATGCAGTTTTAAAAGTAAAAAATTTCACTTTTACCAGTAAATAGCTGCAGAGCTCCACTATTTATGTGCTATTTGATTAACTGAAAGACATCTTTCACAAGTATTTTTCAGTTGGATTCATATCTAAATATTATGAAATCACAATTATAACATTAAAAGCTACTTTTTGTCAAAGTTTAGTATTTTGTGTACTGAGAAAAATCAGTTTTTCAATATTGTTACATTATGATGAGACCCCACTTAGAAAATGGACAAAATTCATCCTCAAAATCAACATTATTGAAAAACTAATTTTTTTCTGTACAAAAAAATGCTAAACTTTGACAAAAAGTCATTTTTATTGTCATAATTGTGATTTCATAATATGTAGTTATAATTCCAACTGAAAAATACTTGTGAAAAGATGTCTTTCAGTTTGTGAAAAAGCACATAGCAAATAGTGGAGCTCTGCAGCCATCTACTGGTAAAAATAATAATTCTTTTTACTTTTAAAACTGTATTTTCCAAAAGATGGGCAAAAATCTTACACTAAACCATGTTAAATTATCCATACTATCCCCATGAAGGAAAGTTAGAAATGTGGGTCTTTTATAAAGTGAATTTTACATAAAAAGCTGTTTTTGTATAAAAACCTACTCAACTAAATATTTTTTTTTTTATTTATATAAATTTAAAAGATATGATAAATCCTCCAAAAACTGCACAAATGTGGAGAACATTAATAAACAGAGTAAAATTACATTTGTTTTTAACAACAAAACAGTTATTTTGTTACAAAATTACATTTTGTTGTCTGGGGTCTCTGGAGACCCCAAAGACCCTGAGTGTGACTTTTTTTCTACACTAACATAAAAACAAGATATCATTCCAATTTTTTTTATTTTATTTGTAGATCTAGAAAGTGTTAGCCACTGTACAAAGTTTCATGTCATTTGGACAAAGAGGACATTTTTTTTAATTTTAGCAAACGTTGTTTGGGGTCTAAAAAGACCCTAAATACCCTATAAGGGATATATATATAAGTATCTTATACTCATCAAGGCTGCTTTTATTTGATGAAAAATAATTGAATAAATTGTGAAATATTACAAGTAAAAGTGGTTTTCTATTTTAATATATAAGTGTAATTAATTCCTGTTGTGGCAAAGCTGAATTTTTTTTAGCAGTCATTACTCCAGTCTTTAGTGTCACATGATCCTTCAGAAATCATTCTAAATATGCTGATTTTTTATTTATTTTTTTATGATCAATGTGGAACATTTTTGTGCTGTTTTTTTTTTGTTTTTGTTTTGTTTTTTTGGGAAATCATACATTTTTGAGGATTCGTTGATGAATAGAAAGTTCAAATGAACAGCATTATATGAGACTTTTCTTCAACAGCAGCCTTCCTCATATAATTAAGTTGGCTTGAGAAAGCCATGTTCAAATGAGCCAAGACTACGGAAGCCCATTAGACTCAATTAAACTGCCATTCTATGTACTATTTCTAAGCCATTGAGAGTAATTTATCTATCTATCTATCTATGAAGCCAACTTCAAAGTTTGTTTTCGACGAAATTTCCTGTAGTTACAGTTTAATAAGCCAATCTGTGCAACACGACTCAGCATTAAGCATGTCTCTATACTGACACTTTTTTTCTGCTGCTGCATGTTGCATTATTTAACAGAATTAGCTCCTCTACATCATCTTTCCATCTTTAGATAATAATAAACAGAAATCACATTATCATAATTACAAGGCTGTTTGTGCTCACCTACACAGCTTAATGAGTGCACACTTGGTTCTATGTACAGTATGTGTGTGTGTGTGTGTGTGTGTTCTTGTTTATATTACATCGTGGGGACCAAAAATGTAATAAAAACCTGAGATCACCTACATCGTGGGGACCAGCCAGCGGTCCCCACGAGGGAAATGGATTAATAAACATACTAAATGATGTTTTTTTGAAAATGTAAAAATGCAGAATGTTTCCTGTGATGGTTAGGTTTAGGGATAGGGGTAGTGTAGGGGGATAGAAAATACAGTTTGTACAGTATAAAAACCATTACGCCTATGGAGAGTCCCCACTAAGATAGCAAAACAAACCTGTGTGTGTGTGTGTTCAGCGGGTAATTATGAAGTGATTGAGTGCATGACACAGTGTGCAAATGTCATGCAGTTTTCTCAAGCTTCAATAAAATGTCAATATTTTTAGCATACTGTACAGAGAGTTTAAGGAAATACTCAGACATATTAAGTGCTGTTACGTCTATGAATAATTAAAATATTTGGAAAATATTTTTAAAAAATCATATATGAAAGAAGTTGGTAAATAAAAGTGCCTATATTGATAAAAGTTGAGAGCTCTTTATGCAACAGAATTTGTTTCATTTTTATTATGACTCTAATTAGCATCACCTGATTTTAGACAGTATTTTCATTTTGTCCAGTTGCAGGACTAAAGCAGTTGCTGTCACGTATGGTGTGCAGAGTATCAGTCGGATGTCACTCGGTGAGGTACCAGCTGAGGTTGAAAGGCTTAGAGTAAGGTCAGTATCACCATACTGCATTATTAATATGGTTGTGCTTATGTGTTTGCCCATCGAAGCCTTCTGTAAGAGAGATAAAAGAAACAGTGATGCAGCTTGAAATCAAACATAGATGTAAATTTGCAGTGGCATGTAGCAGTTTGGGGCAAAAAAGGTTGTGATCAGAAAAAGAGAAGAACACTAACGGTGCAACAGAATAAGACTCAATAGCAATCAACAGGTTTAAATAAATTTTTTTTTTTAAAACCTCTCAAAGATAATATCTATGTAACGCTGTGTGCTCAGGCAGATGAGGACGAAGAGGAATCAGGTTCAAACACAGTTTAATAAGAATATATCAGAACAGGAACAGGGATTAACACACTCAACAATATACAAGACCGGACCAGGAACAACAGACAGGCAGGAACGTCTCGGTTACAAAGGTAACCCTCGTTCCCTGAAGGAGGGAACGGAGACGGACAGACCGACGAATAGGAATCTCGCTAGAGAGGCCAATCTACTTCGAGTGTAACTAAAACGAGCCAGTGCACATTGGCATGCAATCATATGCATCAGCTGCTCGCCTCGCAGCACGGGTATTTAATGAGCAGCAGGTGCGTTGCATCTTCAGGTTTTTGCTGAGGAAGCTTCAGCGGGGTACAGCGACTGTGGCGACGGGACGTACGTCTCCGTTCCTTCCTTCAGAGAACGAGGGTTACCTTTGTAACCGAGACGTTCCCATTCAGTCGGTCACGTTCGACGGACCGACGAATAGGAATCCCTACCAAAGCGCCACAGGAGCTGCCCCCTTCCAGCGCTCTGTTGTAAGCCACCTGAACCCCCTTGCCTGAGGACGGTGGGACAGGGCTAACACAGAGAGTGTCGATCACTGCTGTTCCTCAAAAACCCACTCAGTGAGACTATTGGATAACACTGGGAAAGCGTACCCTTTTGCTGGGAAAGGAACGCTGCGGAAGTCACATCCTTCCCCGAAGGAGTTATGTGGAGAAGTACATATGGACTAACCCCATAGGGCTGTACTGACCTGAGAACACGGGAGGAGACCGGCTCGACACGAAGACTATAGAATCTAGCGAACGTGTTAGGTCTGTCAGCGAGGCGCCACGAGCCAGTGCCCAGGAGGATGCGACACCTCTTGTGGAGTGAGCATGCAACCTGAGCGGGCAGGGCACGCATTGAGCTTGGTAAGCCAAGGCGATGGCGTCCACTATCCAGTGGGCCATCCTCTGCTTGGAGACAGCCTTTCCCTTCTGCTGGCCTCCGAACAGACAAAGAGTTGGTCTGAGGTCCTGAAGCTTTGGGTTCTGTCTATGTACAGTCCCAAAGCGCGAACTGGACAGAGCAAAGCCAGGGCTGGGTCTGCCTCCTCCGGGGGCAGCGCTTGCAGACTCACTACCTGGTCCCTGAAGGGAGTGGTAGGAACTTTGGGCACAAAGCCAGGCCGGGGCTCTCAGTACCAAGTGGCTGTCAACCGGCCCGAACTCTAGGCACGATTCCTAGACCGAAAACGCCTGCAGGTCCCCTACCCTCTAGATAGAGGCCAATGCAACCAGCAGCAAAGTCTTCATAGACAGAATATTTAAGTCTGCTGACTGCAAGGGCTCAAAGGGAGCATTCTGGAGTGCTCTCAGCACCAGAGCAAGAGGGTATGGAGGGGGGTTGAGGAGGATTTAACCATCTCGCCCCCCTAAGGAACCTGACGACCAGGTCGTGCTTACCAACGGACTTGCCATCTATGTGGTCTTGATATGCGGAAATAGCAGCAGCATGAACTTTGAGGGTGGAGGGGGACAGCCTACGCTCCAACCCCTGCTGCAAGAAGGAAAGCACGACTCTGATCGAGCATCTTCGGGGGTCTTCTCGGCGAGAAGAGCACCACTCGACGAACCGGTTCCACTTCAAGGCGTAAGCACGTCTAGTAGACGGCAAGTGATGTGATAGTGTTAAGTACCTCGGGGGGTAAGTCACCTAGAACCTCTGCCAAAGTGTGCCCCGTCTCTGAGAAAGAAGGTCCTTCCTCAGAGGAATGCGCCAGGGAGGGGCTGTCGCGAGAGTTCCGGGAACCAGGTCCGGTTGGGCCAATAGGGCGCAACTAGTAGGACCTGCTCCTCGTCCTCCCTGACTTTGCACAAGGTCTGTGCAAGTAGGCTCACTGGGGGAAATGCATATTTGCGAAGGCCCCTGGGCCAGCTGTGTGCCAGTGCATCTGTCCCGAGTGTTCCCTCGGACAGGGAGTAAAACAACTGGCAGTGGGAGGTTTCTGGAGAGGCAAACAGGTCTACCTGAGCCTCTCCGAACTCTCTCCAAATCAGCTGGACCACCTGGGGGTGGAGTCGCCACTCTCCCTGCAGCGCAGCTCGTGAGAGCTCGTCGGCCACACGGTTGAGCACACCGGGGACATGAATGGCGCGAAGTGACCTCAGATGCTTCTGACTCCAGAGGAGGAGATGGAGGGTGAGTTGCGACATGCGACAGGAGCGTAGACCACCTTGACGTTTGATGTACGCAACGGTCGCAGTGTTGTCTGTGCGGACCAGCACATGCTTGCCCTGTAACGGCCCTTTCAGGTGGCTCAGGGCAAGGCGTACTGCTAGCAACCCAAGGCAATTGATGTGCCAATGCAGTTGGGGGCCCGTCCACACCCCTGATACTGCATGCCCGTTGAACGTGGCACCCCAGCCGGTGGCAGAGGCATCCGTGAACACCACAGCATGCCGGGACACCTGCTCTAGGGGCACTCCTGCCTGAAGAAACAAGGGGTCCGACCACGGGCTGAAAGCTTGCCGGCACTCCGGAGTGATTGTCACCCGGAAAGTGCCGCGTTGCCACGCCCATCTCGGGACTCGGCCGTGAAGCCAGTGTTGAAGCGGTCTCATATGAAGCAAACCGAGCGGGCTTACTGCCGCTGCGGCCGCCATATGCCACAGGAGCCTCTGAAAGAATTTCAGTGGGACTGCTGTCCTGCCTTTGAACGTATTCAAGCAGTTCAACACCAACTGAGCACGTTCCTCTGTGAGGCGCGCTGTCTGTTCGACCGAATCCAATTCCATACCGAGAAGAGAGATCCTCTGCACAGGGGAGAGTTTGCTCTTTTCCCAGTTAACCTGAAGGCCCATCTGGCTGAGGTGACTGAGCGCCAGGTCCCTGTGTTCGCACAACTGATCCTGCGACTGAGCTAGAATGAGTCGAGATAGTTGAGGATGCGAACACCCCGTTCTCTCATGGAAACAAGGGCTCCCTCCACGACTTTTGTGAAGACGCGGGGAGACAGGGCCAGCCTGAAGGGTAGGACCTTGTACTGATATGCTCGACCCTCGAACGCAAAGCGCAGGAACAGCCTGTGTCGAGGTATAATCGAGACATGAAAGAACGCGTCCTTCAGGTCAATCGCTGCAAACCAATCTTGGGGATGGATGCACTCAAAAATGCGTTTCTGCGTGAGCATTTTGAACAGTAGCTTGTGGAGGCTCCGATTCAAAACTGGAGAGCAGCCCCACCCATCTCTGGGTCGCCCGTCTCAGGGGTGATTTCTCACTAACCACTTAAACAGCAGCAGAGACGGTAGGCGTCATCTCCCCGCAGGGGACGACACCCTTGGCAACGAGCAGACTGAGGGGCGGCTCACGAGGAACTCAATGGTTTGTCGGGGGAAGCTCCCTGGTCTGCTACTAACTGAGGAGAACTTCTGGGCTCAGTCCCCGACAGTGTCACCGAAAAGGCCACCTTGTGAGATGGGAGCGTCGAGAAAGCGTTCTTAGCTTGACAACCTCTCACACCTCCGCAAGGTAACCCAGGGGGCGCCTCTGGACCACTGAGGTGGACATCGTCTGGCCGAGGGCCTGCGCCGTGACTTTGATCACGGTTAGTCAAGCGCAGCTCAACTTTGGCTCAGAACTACCCTCATGCATAAAGAGTGCCTTGGCCTCACATGCAGGGTGGGTGTGGTCTGTGCACAGCCACCCCACCCAAGAGGGTAGTGAGAGAGGAAAAAAACTTTATGCAGATTTTGGCACTTTTGGCGTTCCATATTTATGGCACCAGAGAGGGCGCTACAATGGAGATTAGGCAAGGAGACCGCGCATCTAGAGCACCGAGCGAGCGCTGGGTTGCCGTGACAACCCGCGCTGCAGCCCGACAGCTCGACGGCACACGACACGCAGAGGAGCGAGAGGTTTGCTCTCGCTGATCTCCACGGTCTCCCAGAGTGTCGGGCAGACCCGCGGCTGCGCTTTTACACACAAGCGGCAGCTGGCCAACAACAGAGGGGACTCAAGCTTCCCGGAGAAAGAAGAGTCATGACCGGTGTGTCGACGTGATCATGTTCTCATACGAAAACATGAACCATCCACGAACATCATTTCAGCACGCGCCCAGACATGTGAAACAGTGATCGTGGCCATCAGTGAGGATAGGAAACGACAGCATCCAGAAACACACAAATAGAATGTCATCTTTAAAAAGATGCAGCTCTACTTGTGTAAGCTCTTTTTGGGACTTTATTCTTTTAAAAGTACTGAAGCACGCAGGGGAACGGCCGCCGCAACACATACAGGGATTGTGTGCAGCCTGTCATGTGCTCTCTCTCTCTTTGATGGCGCTCACTCTTACCAGCCGTAAAAACGGCTTTCAACGCTCAAAGTGCACTGTACCGGCCGTGAGAACAGCCTTCTGATGCTGTCAAAACAGCTGTTTGCTCAATAATGGCAAACGAAACAAAAAACTGAAAATAAAGCTGCTGCTGTGCTATTCACCCGCACTCTGAAAAAAAGAGAAGTTCAACCAAAAAGCTTGACTCGTCTTCTAGCAGACACTTGCTTGCAGAGAACAGGAACAAACACCGTTCGGCTCCGAAGCGAAAAGCTGAAGATGCAACGCACCTGCTGCTCATTAAATACCCGTGCTGCGAGGCAAGCAGCTGATTCATATGATTGCATACCAATGTGCATTGGCTCGTTTTAGTTACACTCGAAGTAGATTGGCCTCTCTAGCGAGATTCCTATTCGTCGGTCTGTCGGACGTACGTCGAACGTGACCTACTGAATGGGAACTTAAGTAGTGCAGGTGATAAGGTGCTTAATGATGAACAGCTGACACGGGTGAACTCATTATGATGGTGACCATGGAGACAGAAGACAGGCAGGAACACAAACAAAGGAACACTAAACTGAAAGTCCATGAAAACTGAAACTAACGTGGCCATGGTGGTGACTTGCGGGGCATCATCCTGGTGACGATTGACAGATGCTCAGCCGCTGGGAGAAGAGCCCCCCGCACAGACGAAGAGCCGAAGGAGCGAAGAAGCGCCGATGACCCTGGTGACCGCGACTGAGCCGCAGCGATGACCCCCCGAGAAGGAAGCGAGGATCCTGAGGGCTGAGACCGAGCCGGTATGACTGAGGGCGTAGGTGAAGACTGAGGGAAGGCTGAGCTAGCCGGAGCCGAAGGGGTGGAGGGCCGGAGGGCAGCAGACAGCCCGCAAGTCTGCAGCGGAGGCGTGGCGAGGTCTGACCCAGGCTGAGCCGATGGTCCGCGGGAGCCTGGCGAGGTCGAATGGCCGAAGGTCAACGCTGGAGTCGAGGGAGGAAGGAGCGCAGGTGCAGGAACCAGGGCGACGGGTCGAGGTGAGTCTGAGCACTCCGAAGCTGGAGGCGGAGTCACGGGCTCAGACCGCCCAGGTGGGATTGGCTCCTCGCTGGTCCAAGGTGGAACCACGCCACTGAGAGGAGGTGACACAGAGGGACTAGTGGGAGACAATGACGACTGGGTGGTATCAGTGACTGAGGGCTGAGGACGGGCATAGAAAGATGAGCAAAATCCAATGAAAGATAAAGCGCTACCAACAGCAGTCAGGAGAGGTGGTGGGAGAGGGAGGGGGGGGGGGGTTAACTTGACTGAAGGTGATGATAGATATACAGGTGAGTTCATGAGGTAACAGGGATCCAACTCTCCTGGTTCTTGAAAAATGTCCAGTAAGTCTAGCTGGTACTCACTCTCAGTGGCGGGAGGGTGGGCGTGGCTCACTTCCATTCCCTCGAACTCCACGAGGACTCCCACGGCGATGGACTGTGTTGCCTGCTCACACCCCAGGTCAGACTCTCCGGGATGCTTCGGCTCCAGGGCGATAGCGGGCCCTGTCCTTCCTTCTTCGGGCTCTGGCTCACATGTCGCGGCAGGCGGAAGCTTCCAGTCTGCGGGGGGCTCTGGCGTGAGATCCGTCGATCGGAGTAGTGGTGATGGGCTAGGCTCTGGGTTTGGCTGTGGCGGCTGTATGGATCGGGGGTAGACACTCTCCAGACACCTGACCACGGCCTCCCTCAAGCAAAGTCCTTGGGTGTCTGGGAGGTCTATGGGATGGTGAAAGTTTACCCTGATCCAGTACAGGGATTTCAGCATCTCGTCGTCATAGGGAGAGCGATCGGCGAGACGGCAGAACTCCACAGTGAAATCTGTGATGAAATCACAGATCTGCAATCTGCAATCTTCGCTGCAAAATCCATTTCTTGGTCCGGTCTTCTGTAACGCTGTGTGCTCAGGCAGATGAGGATGACGAGGAATCAGGTTCAAACACAGTTTAATAAGAATATATCAGAACAGGAACAGTGATTAACAAGACCGGACCAGGAACAACAGACAGGCAGAAACTTAAGTAGTGCAGGTGATGAGGTGCTTAATGATGAACAGCTGACATGGGTGAACTCATAATGATGGTGACCATGGAGACGGAAGACAGGCGGGAACACAAACAAAGGAACATGTGACAGATGAAAACTAAACTGAAAGTCCATGAAAACTGAAACTAACTTGACAATCTACTTGTATAACATTTAATTGTGGCAAATTGCATTGTACAAGGAAACATGTTCAAATTACATGGACTGTTAATTTAATGGGAATTCAAACTGTGTAGTTCACTGTGGGTTTTTTTATTTTCTTAATGGTGTTTAACATAAGGTAGAGTCTTTAAATTAAATTCTCTGAAGTTTACAACAAATGGGGAAATCAGTGAATCACTTTCAAGTGTAATCTCATCAAGAGCACTTATCTTGGACACAAAGTAGTAGGGTAGGGTGGGGTGGGGTCGTTAATAAAAAAATTAGTTTTGCTAAATGGAAATAGGAGAAATTGTGTAAAAACTCCACACATTGCATTAAAATGAACACGCATTTTGATTGGTAACGACAGTCATACGTCATTTCATGATGACAGACGTAACACGACACTGTCGTTATTTTTACTTCAGCTAGAGGGCGCATGACTTTAAAACTTAAATATAGGTCGTAATAAGGTGCTTGAAAAAGGACCTATAGGGTTGTTTTTTTGGAGGACAGTCTCCTTTCTCTCTTCTGACCACCTTAATCAACCTCTCAGTATTTTTCCCCCCTTTTGTAAAGTTATAAAAGCAATATCGTGGATTTCTTTTTCTTGTGCTATTGGGGCAAATAGGAATGAAAAATTATATCCCAGAAATGTGAAAAGGGTCCATCCATTTTTATTTTAATTGCACAGAAAAGAGAAACCAGAACACTCTTCAAAATGATCCGATTTTAGAAGAACATTATGGTCTGTAAATAATGACTCATTATTTTTTGGCGAACTATTTCTTAAAAATATTGTTCAGGATTTACAATAGAACCATACTATAATCATCTTATGTTTGCAAATCACGTGAGCTATAACATGGTGGAGCCTCCGCAGTATAACCACTGAAATCCTCCTCAAGTAATACCCCCCTGCATTTGCATGCCATCAAAGATGGCTTTCTTCATGCATCACACAATGGCATCCATGTCCTTAAGTGCTTGATGGCTGAGCGTCTGTGCTGCCATTAGCATTAGCCAAGTGCTGCTAGAGTAGCGTTAACAGATGCATCAGTGGGCGCGGGTTGGACTGCAGCCCATAAAGTGGGGCTGCACGTCAAAAACCATTAGACGGCGCGCTTTGATTAATGTTGTAAGTGATTGTGTGAATAGCACTCTGGGACTGCAGGAGAGAAAGGTTATCCTCTCACAGAGGAGCAACATGAGAATGTCACAGGAATAATGAATATGCCCATCATGTTATTTCCCTCCCTTTCTCTCCACTTTTTCTTGCCTTCCCTCTCTCTCTCTCTCTTTCACATTCTCTCTGTCTTCTCATCCAAAGCCGGTGGTACTTCTGCTGCTGCATTGTGGGCTTGATTTCAGCTTCCTGTGTGTGTTTGCATGGCTCCTCCCGCTCCTCTGTGTCTGGTGTAAAGACACATGAATTATTGATTTGCTGTGATAATAGAAAGAGATATGTCATATCTTTTCGGCTATATGCCCCTATCATATGTGGGTATTAAGCGTGGCTCGGTCTGTAAATATCGGATAAATATGTATATGACAATACAGAAAAATAATATGAAGATTATGGAGAATTGTATGTAGATGATGTTATCAGAAAGTGACACTGAGCTAAATTTTGGGTGAATTTATTTCCCTTTTTTGTATGTGTTTAAATCTCAAACGCTTACTTTGCAAAAAGTGTGCAAATCGATTCCGCTGGGATTTTTCTACACTTACAAGCCCTATGGAAAAAGTGCTTTATAAATTTTTGATGTGGAGTTTATTTATTTGCATATCTGCTGCTATTTAAATCCACAATTAAATGAAGCCAAATGGAATTATCAGTTTCATTCAAGATCTCCTCAGTTGCTTTAAATCTGTGGGCAGGCACGTGCGGACAGACAGATCCTGTGGCATTCAGGAAATGTAATCATACTTTAAGCACCATTTCCATTTGATCTGTTACGCCATCTTGGGGTTTTCCAATTCGATATCCTCCCCCAAACTCCTGTTCCCTCAAAACATGTTCAGATGAATCCATCTGCTCTCCTTGTCTTCTCACCCCATGTTCCCCTCCTCTACAATGGATCAATAAATGAAATGCTATGTTTAAACTGAATCAAATTTTCCACTTGTAGGGCCAGGCTTGCTTTCATTCCCTCGCTGCATCACTCCAGCGGCCTTCGTCTCATCATGCCCCCACATCCGACCCAAAGCATTTGGCTTCCCCATATATACAATTAAACGCACCAGTAAGTTCAGCGTTTTCATTAGATTGGACCTGTGAGAGTCTGGTTGGGGAAGGAGGCCCCTAAAAATGACCAGCGTTGTAATTGCATGGATTGTGTTTATATTCATTCTTGAAAAGGAGACCACGCGCCAGACTTCCACCTGTCGCCCTTTTGATTGGCAAAGCAGCAGCCCAGCACTGCACACTCTGAAGATGGAGTCAGTGGTACAATATGGGCCAGTGAGGTATGATGGTAATGTTTTTCGCACAGATTTATTACTTTAGTTTAAGGTCCAATTCTCACTATTAACTAGTTGCTTATGAGAGTGCATATTACTAAGATATAGGCTGTTTATTAGTACTTATAAAGCACATATTAATGCCTTATTCTGCATGACCATATTCTACATCCCTTAATCCCAATAGCTACATTTAACAACTAACTTACTAACTATTAATAAGCAGTAATTAGTCGTAATTAACAGTTAGTTAATAGTGAGAATTGGAGCCAAATTTAAAGTGTTATTCAACAATGAAATGCAGTTCATACAGACAATCATGTTCAAAACAATAGCATAAAAATGTATTTCTGTTTTGTACACTGCATTTGTTATCACATTTTTTCTTTTGTCGAATCAACTTCAATAATTAATGTGGTTTAGAAAACTTAATATTTTGAGTTCTGTTGATTAAACCAATCACCTTCATTGCATTAACTCAAATGTTTAACTTCAATGAACTCAAAATGTTAAGGCAACCAGGTAGCTTACTTTTTTTAAGTTAAACCAACAATTCTTTTTTTTTTTTACAGTGTAGCAATGTAAAAGTTTTTCTGTCGCTTTTGATCAATTTAACAAATCTTTGTTTAAAAAAGTATTAATTTATTTTTTTAAAAATCTTACTGATACACATTTCTTGACCACTTTTCACAATTAAGAGAAACCCATACAGCCAAGATATCCATAAACACACTCAGACACAAACACAAGTCTCCATCAACCATCACATTTGATTTTTTCTGCTTTCAGCAGCAGCACACAATTAAGTTTTCATGAATTTGTTCGACCAAAATCTGGGTGCGCTGAAGCACGTCCTGTATTGATTACTCCTAGCGCAAACAGTAGGCCAAGTGTGAGACATAATTGGGCAGTTGTCAAGGGAAAAGATGTGCCTCCCTCCTGATGATCAACTGCAGATACCTGCATATATACAAATAGCTCTTTTTTATGCGATCGAGATAACAAGTTAAGAATAAAACACTGCTCCTTTGAGGCCCAGATTGCACTAGTAAATATTACAGTGTTTTATCATGTCAGTATCTCACTGGTGTCTTCAGGAACCATCACAGCAGCTATTCGGGCTGCTGCTTTTCTTCTGAGGCTCTAATCAAGCAAAAGCAAACTTTGCACTGCTAATATGGAAGCCAAGCATCTCCTTGGTTTGCTTTCTAATGATGAAAAACAAACATGTGTGCGGAGCTGACCTGACACTGGATCAGTTCTCTGATGAGATGTGTGGACAAGAGCGGCGGTTATGCTTCTGCATCCCCAAAATCCCATTCAGTCAAACAGGAACGCCAGGGAACAGACACCGACAATGTGTAATATCTCTATAAACGCACGTCCTCTCTGTTGACACGGCTTTTGGCAAACACAGAGATCTGACCTGGAATACCAGATTCCCACACACACCCACAGTTGTGCTTGTTTATAGCTATTCCCAAAGCATACTGGGTCGCTTTCCTGTTTTCTCTCCTCGGGCAATCAAACAGCAGCTTCGCTTACTAACCCTTGCCTCCACTCCTGGGCTTTCCTATTACAAAAAACATTCACTTACAAGGTGCGTGCTCCTGCGGCGCAATGCAAATACTCCATTGGTCAGCCAGGCTCGGAGAGAAGGGGAGGGCTGGAGCTGCTACAATCCTGACCCTAAACAACATCTATTCTTAATGCCTGTACTCAACAAGACACTGAAACAGATCAATAGCAGAGAGTGGTCAAATACTAGCAGGCTTAAACAGTGATGGGTTTTTGGAAGGGATTCACTTAGTGAATGTGAAAAGCAGAGATCCCCAACAGAAAAGACAGATGGAGACCGCTGACTCAAGTTGTGACAGTGTGCATGGTGAAGTGTCCGTACAGGAAAAACTGGACATGTCAATAAGAAGCAGTCAGTGGCACGGAAGAAGACTGGGAATGACATGTGTACCGATCCAAACGCAGACCTCAAGTCACTGTTCACAGCACACATTAGTGCAGAACATTTGCCCATGTTGCAGATTCTTTTCTCTTTTAGACCCTTGAAACAACTGCACTGTGTTTTTCAGATCTAATGAATGGTTGCCGTGAATGTTATGGGTAATTCAACTCAGATGGACAGTTTGAAAAGGAAGCTGGGTAGCAAAAGTGTGTCATATAGCATTATTTCTTTGCAGCATGTATAACCAAGTTTTTGGACAATTGAAAACTTCCACATAATATAGTAACATAGACATTATGTATTTAGAATCCAAAAATAATGTGACTGTATTCAGCCCTTGATATGTTTTCAGTCACCATATTCAGATTACATTTACTTTATAACATTTATTGGCCACAATTTAGGGCAGTGACCTTAAAAAAGGAGAAATGCTGTCAAACAACAAAAAAACTTTTCTTTTTTTCTCAACTGTGCGCAAGTGCTGTTTGATATGTCCCGCCCTGTCTTTCTGTTTCAGTGGAAATTACGTCAACACATTGAATAATGCTGTGCATTTCAAGGCACTTGAGTGGGCCTTTAAATCGACAGTGCTGTGGCAAAAGAGAGCTTGCTTTGGAGCTTGTTTGCCCCACAGAATAAAAAATGAAAAAGCTAATTGCGAATTTATACAGGGTGACCAGACGTCCCATTTTCCCCGGGACAGTCCCGTATTTCAGCTCTATTTTTAGTGTCCTGACTTATTAAGAATAAATCATGTTTTGTCCCGTAATTCATCTTTTCTCAAATTTCCTTACGACTGGGTGATCATAGAACGAGTAGTATTAGTAGTAGTAGTAGTGGTAGTGTTGTGCCTGAATGGTCAAATGCACACATAGTTGCCAAAATGTCTCAAGTGGACGTAAACAGGTGGGTGAAAACCAGATAAGTGTCAGTATATTACATCCATGAATTCAGTCTTAAAGGGACAGTAGCCTAATTAAATATTTGTCTGTCATTAATGGTAATCAAATAACAAAATATGTTAAATAAGTGTATACATGGTAAAAAAAAAAAAAAAA
>RJVU01049572.1:2907169-2922799 GCA_003731715.1 Anabarilius grahami
TAACCAACAAAACAAAGTTTACTGTTGAATTTGCACGACTTTTAGAATGTATCGTGTGTTTAAAGGGTGATTTTCTAAATTATTTTTGCAAACCTGCAAGTCGGTTTTACATGTTCCAACTTAATTCACCTGCCAGAAGCCAATTAGCCTACAGGATTTTGTGATAGCTATCCTCATAATTTTACTTAACTATGCGAAAGATTAGGCTAGCAACCTGTCTTGTTGACTACAACGTGTAAGACGTACACTAACATAACTTTGAATTTGGAAACAATGGTGCATCCATCCTGCTGCTCAGGCAACCATACATCATTCAGTTATAAGAGCAAGAGAAAACTTTTGAACGGTCCTTCACGCTTTGCAGAATTTTATAAAATAGCATCAATACCAGGGCGCAGAGTCTTTTAATGAGCTCTCAACTTTAAAGACTTGAAGGATATTAACAAGCTGCTTGACAAATGGTGCTTAGAAGCACATTAAAGACGCGGCTAATGGGGCGCATAATGACGGCTAATTTTCGATCAGATATAAATTAGAGCCCCCAACAGTTATTTGCCTTAAGGACTTTATGTAAATGATTCTGTTCTGTATAAACTGAGGACAGAGGGGAGAGAGAGAAAGAGAGAGAGAGGCAGTCAGTCCTTGCGGGTATGATGAATAGATCTGCAGCGGAGCACGGCTGTCAAACCTCAATGAACACACACATCCAGCAGACAGCTCTACCACCTTCTCATTATTGCCAAATGCGCGATCTAACTGCGACTTGCTCATTTGGAACGGCGCAACAGCGTCTGAGAATAAGAGAACGCAACGTGCTGTGCGTTAAAGCCTAAATGAATTTCATGGCGTGCAGGAAGAAACCCAGAACTGGGCGAGAAACATACAGGCTCATCCTAGGCTCTTTAATATTTAATCACCATAGGCCTCTTTTGAAGACACAAATTTCAACAGTATATGCAACGATCTGTACTTACAGCGTAAACTGATTTTGCTTTAAGTTAGAATCATGTTCGATTGTTGTGTGCATTTCTTCGTTAGTCGCCTTGGAAAATTGTATAAAGGCTACCGTAAGCTGAATCGCTTCAGGAAACGACGGAAAGAAAATGTACTCTCTTGTTCATGTTTTTATGTTTTCTTTTTCTAAATCTATATATATTGTACATATAGCCTATATATATTTACAATACTTTGTTGCAATAGATTGTGTGCTTAAATATTTATTTGGGCATTTCTTTCAATTGTTTAGTATGTGTTAGAATATTATACGCTCCATAATGAACAAAGATGAACGTAAGGGTAAAAACTTAACTTCTGCAAGTCTGGAAATAATTGACAATGTTTTTCGTTGCTTTTGGGGGGGGTTTTCAGAGCAAAATTTATAATAATTGTGATAACAAGTAGGCTAAATATTGTTAGACGAGACAGACCTGTACTAAAACTAAACCTTTTTTTATTAATGACCCTAGAACTGTTATTTATCGCAGTAGTAGCTTCTAGTTAGTAATGTTGTTTTTATTATTATTATTATTTGTACGGAAATATGATTGGTTAATGACAAAGGTCTGATATGCTTTAATAATTCTAGATTTAGAATTATAAATTATTGGTTTTCCCACATAATCAAGTATGCGTAAAATTGTATATCGCCTTTGGCACGAGTGTGTGTGTGTGAGAAGAGTTCAAGACATGGCGAACTTATTCGTTCATATAGACTACTTGTGATTTGTTTTGTAGAAGGTGTTTTACGATTATTACACATCTGTGTAAAATGTGTGGCGTTTAGCCAAACTATTTAATTTAAAATGTAATTCCTTATATTTGCCCCAGAACGAACGAAATTCCTAGAATTATACCAATAATCTCCTGCCCTTGAACAAAAAAATGCAATGGACATCAGTGACAATACAATAAATGTTCAAGTGCTAAATAAGGGGCTCCAACACGTCA
Organism: Anabarilius grahami; assembly: GCA_003731715.1. Classification (NCBI taxonomy): domain Eukaryota; kingdom Metazoa; phylum Chordata; class Actinopteri; order Cypriniformes; family Xenocyprididae; genus Anabarilius; species Anabarilius grahami. The sequence continues at coordinate 2,909,117 of RJVU01049572.1, forward strand.
GAGGCCTGTGGTTTGTCTTAACGTGCTTTGATGGCAGACACTTGGGGTAAATGTACAGTTAAAATATTCTATTCGTAGGTCCCCAGGCGGAGCACCGACAGTCCCTGGCTTCATTAAAATTTCATCACTATCCCTATGAAAGGGGGGAAATGTTCAGGGGAAAGAGAAAGAAAACAGAAGACCTAATTATAACAAAGGAAAACAGCGCTGCCCTTTCGTTTTTGAGTGTGACCACCATGGTTTTTAAAGCATGAGAATCACATGTATGCGCTACCGCTAACAGGTCAGTGCCCCTCTTGGATCAGTCTATTAAAGGAAGGTAGAATAAAATGACACATTCAGTTTTCTTGGAAATATAATTTTAAGCGCACCCGTGTGTGTTTTGAATGATCCTATATTTTAGTCCACCTCTCTGTTTCCCCTTCACTGATTTGGTTTAAACAAAAAAAATCCGATCGATATTTTTCGCACCTATCTGAAAGTTAAAAAGTAGCTCGCTCGGGATAGGCCGTTTAGTCCATAAGTGTCAAGCAGCGAGATTCATTTCCATTCCCGACGAGCCTCTCCAAGTGCAGCCCTCCATGACCGACTGTAATTAACAGCTCCAGTTAATGATTACTTACTTAGTGCTAGTAATTATCTGATTTTCATAATTCCATGTGTAATTTAATAATTCGTTCATATTATCGTGTTAAGTGATCAGCTCGTTTAGGAGAACTGATTTCCTCCTTTGAAGCAGGTTAGAATTGATGAGAACTTTTGGGTCTATTCAGTCAGAGAGCTTCTAAAAATGAATCACTAAATTATGAATTGAATACTGATATGATTGTTATAAGAATTTACACTTAAAAATATAAAAATAATTATGGATTCAATCAAATGTTTTGGAAAAGAACTCTATAATAGTCTACATAACATTATCGAAGTTTTGAAGGGGAAAAAATTACGAATTTTAATTCCACTAGATATTTTCGGATAATTTTTCCCACTGTAAAAAAAAGAATTGTTAGTTGAACTTAAAAAAGTAAGTTACACGATTATATTAAAATTTCAAGTTAAAAAATTGAGTTCATACAATGAAGGCGATTGGTTTAATCAACAGAAACTCAAAATATGATGTTATCTGAACTACATTAATTATTGAAGTTGATTTGACATAAGAAGAAATATTGTCACAACAAATCATGAAAATATTTTTTTTACAGTGTAGCTAAAAAAAAATCTCGGAACTTGTACTTGTTCATGTTTCAAAGGCGTTCAAAAATGTTATTTAAAAACTGAACTATAAAAAAAATACAATTTTGCTTAAATATATTACGTTCATGTTTTTTAAGAGAACAAAACGGAATGCAAATTGCATTCGTCATCTGTTAAATCCCTTTGAAAATCGGCAGGAAACATCAATGGCAAAACCTCCTCTATTCAGGCGGCTGTCCGTGGTGCTGAAAGCAATTGGTACGCCTAGAATGCCTTGACATGAGCGGCGCTACTGAGATGACACTCCCGTCTCTTTTTTATTTATTTCTTTTTTTTCTTTTTCATACGGCCTAACAGTGAACTGAGTCAGTCTTCAAAGGGCTGCCTATGTCGGCAGAAGAACGAGAACCATCGACTGTGGATTTAAATGGAGCCCGGCACGTTGGCAGGCGAGGTGTTTTTCTGGCGGCCTGACATCTGGCAGCGCTGTGCTCGAGGGACCTCCCCAGATCTCTATAGACTTCATGATTAGACTCTAATAGAATATTAGCATTTGCTCTCAGGTAGGCTTCTAAGGGCTGTGAATGCTAGCAGCAGTAAGTCGTTCGTGAAAAACCAAGCGTAGCTCTACAGCTCAAGATGTCAAGGTGTCTTTTTTAAGCAAACAGTAAGATACTAAACTAATCTGAGTGCCCATGTGTGTCTTGCAAAAGAAATAAGAAAAATGCAACTTGGTGTTAAAGACACATGTAATCCACACAATAAGCGATATAAGATTCATTTACATAACATATAGTCCATGATGAAAACGTTTGAAAACTCTGTTTAGGCCTTTGAATATAAATGAACCCATTGAGAACGTTCCATAAAATGTTAAAATTTTGTTCTTTAATGAAACACATAGTTCAATTCAATTATCAAATAGTAACTTAAATATACATTGATGTAATAAATTAATGAATTGATCCGACAATTAAACCTAAAGCAACAGACATTACAGTTACCGCAGCTAAAACAGCAATACAGCAAATACCTGTACGGATATTTTATGTGTATGTCCAAATGAGATATTTACATTTTACGTGAATGCTTCCATGAAACTCATCTTTTTCATGAAGAAAACATTACTAAACATGGTGAATTTAACAAGCAACGACTCCATAATTATACGCGTATATTTATACAAATAAATAAGCAGATAACATACATGAAAATAATTTAAAAAGAAAATGTTCTCATATAGTATCTCTCGATTGTGCCTTCTCGAAACAACGAAAGAAGAAAATAAAAGTGGCCTGTTTCAAGCAATTTCCCCATTTGCAGAGGGCCACGTTTTCCTTGTTGTCTCAATATGATTTTCTCAAGCAAAAACGTGGAGGGAATCCCAATAAATATGTAATGAAGTAAACATTACCTCACATGATAAATAGTTCATAAGAAACATAGCCAGAGCGCAGGCGTATTGCAACAGATATTTGGCTGAACAAACCCCATTTCTAAAAACAATTGGACCTCACCTCGTGTTCAGAATATCCAGTATGTTCTGTTTTAATAACTAAGTGGTCAGTTATAGCAAATGTATACGTCCTAAATCCATATGCCTTCACAAGTAAAAATATATGGATATTCTCATCGCCCATTGCCTATTTGTAGGCTAGGTTTATCATTATTAAAATCACAGAAGTGGAATAAAGAAGACGACAGACAAAATTATGCATGTAACAGCTAAATCAATAATTTACAAAGAGCTGTTTTGGTTATTATCTAATAATGTTGCAGAATCGTTGGTGGACTTTTTTTTCTTTTCTTCTAATGAACCCTGAAGTAACACCAGATTGAAGCGTGACATGCTGAGAAAAAAATATTTCAAATAAAAAAAAACACTGACAAGACACTGTCACCCCTTTGACCTGAAGATTTTTTCCCCCTTAGGGTTGAGCAGTTTATAATTTACTGGTGTTGTGTGTAGCTTGATACAGAACCCTTTCTGGTAAATGACTAAAATGTGTTATTTAGCTTCAGGCAGTCTGTCTGATTGAGGCTTAAAGAGTCTTGCTCCTCTCATATAGAAAGTGTGCTAGAATAAGTGAGGAAAAACGAATGGTCTTACTTGATCAGTCAAACGATCCTTTAAATGATTCCACATCCCCTTTGCGTAATACGTGACAGTGATTTGGTATTTTCAAATGTCTCTTTTGAATGTCATGAAATTCTGGTTCAATGCACAAGTTATTGATGATTGAAAAAGGTGTGAGATAAGAAATATTTTACAAATCGTCTCTAAACAGTTTTAGGAGTCTCTCGACACGTCGTGTTGGTGTTCTTCTCGAGCTAGACGCAGGCCGAGTATTTCATGCGTTTTTGTTTCTGCCTCTGGTTGCAAAACCAAACCCGCACTACGTTCTTTTTGAGGTCCAGCTTCTCTGCTATTGCTGCGATTTTCTCTGAGGACGGACGCGGCTGAATAGCAAAATAGGCTTCGAGGGACCTTTTCTCGGGGGCCGCGATGGAGGTCCGCTTCCTCTTCTTCTCGGCCCCGTTGAAGAGCTCCGGTTTGTTCAGTTTCTCCCGGTGCGACTTTTCAGCCTCCTCCAGCCAGGCTTGCAGGATGGGCTTCAGGGCGATCATGTTGTTGTGGGACAACGTGAGGGATTCAAACCGGCAGATGGTACTCTGGCTTAAAGAGCCTACGCCAGGAATCTTCAGGTTGGCCAGCGCTGACCCTACATCCGCTTGGGTCACGCCGAGTTTGATCCGACGCTGTTTAAAGCGCTCAGCGAATGCCTCCAAGTCCCTGGGATCTGCATCCACGTCGCTCATGCAGCCCATGTGGGATGGCAGCCCATGGGCGTGAGCCATGTTGATGGCAGCTTGGTGCATGTGGTTCATGCCTGCCATGTGGGCAGGGTGCGCAGGCGTGGAGACCACCGAGCCGTCTGGCCCGGCCATGGCTCCAGCAAGTGCCAGTCCAGGGGTGATGTGGTCCAGCAGGTCGCCCTCCAGACCCTGGTGCGGCTGGTGATGGTGGTGATGGTGGTGGTGGTGGTGATGGCTCCCGAGAGCTGACGGGTGCGAGATGGGCACGGACGACGACGAGGACGAGGAGGTGCACGGAAGCGTGTTCATGGTGTGGTAGGTTGCGTCCGGCTTGAAGGGGCTGTGATGAGGAGGGTGATGATGGCTTTTGGTCTGCGAGACTATATCCACCGCCGCCAGAGCTTCCGCGCGGGCCAACAAACTCTCATCCAATCCGCCGAATATATTGCTCTGCAATTGCAAATAGAATGCACACATAACTGTCAGCAGGGAATTCGCGCTCCACTCCGTGCTTTTAAAACATTTCCAGCATGTAAAAAAAGAAATCCTAAAAAAGAACACACAAAACAAGACACATGCAACATCCCAGGTCATAAAAATTAATACGAAAGGCAAACCCGGCTGAATACATAAGTTGGGAGGGAAAATGGAGGTGTTGGGTGATTTGCTGTGCAGACATGAAAAAAACATCAAGCAGAAAAAGTGGGCTGTCAAAATGTGCCTTTAAGCGGTGATTATGCAGAATACGTACCGGTGGGGTTGGGAGACATGCTCGGCGCATCGCCTCCGAGCTGCCGCCGCCGCTGCTGATCGTGCTGCTGTGTCTGGACGACGAGCACGAGGACGAGGGCACGTTGGAAGTCAAAGTGGAGGAGGACGAAGAATGCAAGCTGGAGTATTTGGCCTCGGCCAAACTGGTGTGGGGCATGGCGAACGCCTGCTTGCTGTTCAGAGACATCATCATCATGTTTGCGACCGAGCCTTGGCGAGTTCCTTTTAATAAGTTAAGACTCCGCCTTCTTCTTCGACTGGAGTTCAAGCCCAGTCGCTGCGCGGAAGTCTCAAGTCTCTGGCGCTGCAACGAACGTGAAGAGGATGATGCACCAAGTGTCTAGATAGCTCATCTAGTGCTGCCTAATGGTCTCGGAGAACGCGCTCTCTTGGTCGCTCCGTCGCGTGCCGTGGCTTGAGATGTGTCGCGAGCACCAGTAAGCCATGCAACCTGTCGGTAAACTCCTTCAAAGATCACGTCAACTCTTATCGAAACGCTCCACAGAATTTTCCTCCGCCCTTACAAAATATCTTACATTTGTCACAGCGGAATCTGATGTCTTTGGTGAGTTTGTCTTTGCTCACGCTTTTAAAACGAATGCAAAAAGTTTCTTCTCTCTTCTCTTCGCGCAAATCTCCAAAACGTCGTTGCTAAAAACAATATCGCTCGTTAACCTTTATCCCGGTTCTTGTTGAATTTGATTATGGGATAAAGGTGACAGTCGACTACATTCAATGCTGCGGGGACTCGATCTGTCTGTGCTCTAAGGCGAAGGGCAGGCTGCGTCTCTCTCTCTCTCTCTCTTGCTCGCCCATTCTCTCACTCCCTCTCCTCTTACACACTCTCTCGGCTGTACCTGAAAAACCTTTCATGATTTATTATTCTTCATTAGCCACAGCGCCACTGGGGACTCTGCGCATGGGCAGTTGCAATGACTGCAGCTGGTATTGTATAAAGTTATTGAGGAAACCACAATGGTTAAAGGAATAAAAGTCAACGCAGAATTGTATTCTAACATTAAACATTTTCTATTTCAATGTCCGTGTTACACGATAATACTAAGAAAGTGTATTTAGAATTTTCTCGACAAAATGCACGTTGTTCGTTTATTATAGCCTATTATGGGACATTTTTGTACAATACTGAACTTTCACTATAATAAAAAAACGCTTTGATCTCAGAGAAACGTGGATGAATATGAAGAAATCACCACAGACAGCCCCATCATCTGCTGTCCCTGTTGGGCGAAATAAATCAGAGTAAAACGCACGACTATCATTCCATTATAGCGAGGTAATTTGATATACCGACACGCATTAAACAAATTATGTCCAGTCGGATTTAGAAATATTGAATTTAAATTTCATTTGTATATTTGTTCGAGAACCATTCACTAATTAACCTGCTTTGATTTTATTTGGAAAACATACTGTTGACGAATTTATTAGTTTTCCCGGTTATTGAAATAATAAATAGGAAAGCCATTGAGCGTGTATTATGAATTTGATGTCTCAACAGAACAGGCTATACACTATGTGAAGTATTTCATTAATGACACGGAAAAGCGGATTTTTTACAACTCTTTAGGATTTAATTGCAAACCCAATACAATTATATACTCGTCGCAGCGAGCTATTATCATATCTTCGTTCTAATTAGACTACTTCATCAGTGATTTAATTAAAAACCTTTAATCATGTTCTAATTAACAAGGCAAGTCTAATTTGTTTAATCTATTCGAGTCCACTGGATGGGGTAATTGATGCATCATAGCGACCGACTAGCCTCGCATGTAAAAGTGCGCATAACGCGAGATCCAAATTTTAACTTTAAATGCATTTAATAGTTATTTCTTATTCCTGCATTCAAGATTTTTCTAAACGGTAATGACTATCTATAGTTATAACAATAATGAGTTAACATCTGTCATTAACATTAAAATACCTAATTACGCAAATGCATTATTCTGTGGAGATTCTGTGACATATTCACGTAAGTGTAGCCTATATACTAAATATGGCAGTGTGAATCTTTATCAATGTCTTAAAGGGTTGTTTGTCATCAAATATGTACTAATTTGGAAATTAAATTAAAGCAAGTGCTGCATCATGTCTGTGTTGTTGGGGCAAATGCACGCCTACACGTTGGCTATAACAAGAAATAACTTATATGACAATGGCTTAAGTCGTTCTTAATAAATCAGACTAGAATTAATACTATATCAACCGACAATGTAAAATGGCTAAATGCATAAAAATGAAAAAAAAAAAACTGTCACGGATTCTTATGTGTCGACGTGAAATTTGTCCCATGGCAATGACAATATTTTTGACGATGGTGCAGGAGCCACGCGTTTGTTGAGCGGTACAGTACCTCTCCAAAGGGAGGGCCACCCCTGGCGCGCCTGCTCAGGAGACTTCAAGGCCCAATCAATGTCTCCTTGTATATACCCAAAGACTGATTTATGATGAAACTTTAACGAAATCATTTATATTTCACCACCCCTAAATCGGCAAATGAAATTTTCATTCACAATGAAGCACACAAAAGTATATCTAACGTCAAATAAATCAATTGGGCTCCGCTCTGAGGCGATTGAGTTTGAGGAGTAGTTTTTGCTCACTGTAGCGTATTTATCAGGGTATTTAAGTGCTCAGCTTTAATACATCAGGTTAAAAGGAATCTGGGGCCAGTTGCATATACACAGTTAAGACTGAACTAGTCGGACCAATTAGTAATTAATTAGAGCTAATCACTCTTACTTTTCGGATTCAAATTAGACCAATCTACATTTTATCTAACTGACTTAAAAAAAAAAAAGGACCAGTCTTGAAGACAAAAAGAAAAAAATGAGATGAATAACTTGTAGACTAAGCAGTTTATGGAACCGTCCACTGAAAACAATCACTTCAGTACCAGTAGCCACATATGTGACGTTTTCACGTGCACGTGCAGTGCGCCCTCTGTACACAATCTACAAATAATAAATCGATTTATACTCATTGACGTTTACCTTTTAAACATAAAAAATTACATATCACTTTTTTAGGAATTTCTTCAACCCTGTTCCTCTGTCTATTTTTCCTATCTCTCTCTCTCTGCCTCTGTCTCTTTCTGTGTCTATTTGATGATATTGTGCTTCAATTTGTATTACCAGACAGGTGCTTTTAGCAGCTAGGTTTGCAAAGATTTTTCTCCTCCTTCAAAAGCCGTGTCCGCATCCTCATGAATGCACTTTTATTTTCCCCACTAAGAAAGGGTGCTCTCATAGGAATTCTGACTAAAATTGAGCTTCATAGACATTTTCTTTTACATATAAATAACAGTGCACCAGTTGCAACAACCCAAAACAGGAGGATAAAAAAGAAGGAGGGAAAAAAAATAACAGCCAGACTTGATGTACAGTAGCTCAGGTGACTTGTTTGCTTTTTTTGACGTACATCAAAATCAAGGTATGCCGCTGTGGAGCTTGTGTGCTTTACGCAAAGACATTCTCATGAGCATCCCTCAGGAGCTGAGCACGTTAACAATCCCAATTACATCCGGACCACCAGAGACAGCTGTTTTAATACCCACCGCTCCTTTGTGCCACCAACACAGTCACTGCAGCTTGCTCTAAGAACACAGGGACAAAGGATGCATCACCGGAATGTGAGAGGGAAAGAGAAAGCTCGAGATAAAGTAAAGGAGAGATAAAGAGTAAAAAGAAAGATTGCGAATGCGCCATGCATGTGGGAGTGTGCGGGATATTTAGAGAGAGAGGGGAATCAAGAATATGTGTGTGTGTGTGAGGAGAAGACAGAAAATGTGTTTTTGTGTGTGAGATAGTAAGAAAGAGAGAAAATTCTATTTTTCTTCCCTGTTCTCAGTAGCAGGAGTTTAATACACAGCAACCTTTTCTCAATATGCTGTCGACACTCACCAGGAAGCAGTGGATGCAAAAAAGGACATGGCCTTAGTAATTAGCTCCAAAAAAGCAACATTAGACCTCCCTCTGTCCTTTTTCCCACAGATTTTAATATTTCAAAGGGAAGAGGCAATGGTAATGCATTACCACACAAACTGGAGGCTCTGAGAAAGATATACTACATCTTCAAATGTAAATAAAACCAGGCAGTTTGATTTTGAAAGACAGAACGTCGTCTAAGCAGATTACATGCCAAAAAAATGTTTCCATGACACCAGTGACTACCAGCCTAGTAGCAAAGCCAGAGTCTCGATCTCAGTAACGTTCATCTACTCTAAGACTTCAGGGCAGAGCAGGAGAAGGTCAATCCTCATAATGATGTCACATACCTCTAGGTCCTCCAAATCAATATACTGTAGAGGGGTTCACTGCACCTGTCATTGCATCAAATAAGGCACTGGTAAAGAATCGTGGCTTTGTATTGGTCTCACTGGATGAAATGAAAAATATCAACTTCCCTTTTGGCATTATTCATTATTTAATTGTAAATCTAAGAGTTCAAGCCACCATATACCATAATAAATAAATAAAAGGATAAGATCCATGTATGTAACTTGTGTATTGTTAAAAAAAAAAGTTTTTTGTTTATTTTAACTATTCCCAGAGTTAATTGCAATTTATATATTTAGTGCTGTCAAACAATTAATCGCAATTTATCACATCTAAAATGCATAATATATATGTGTGTACTGTGTATATTTATGATGTATATATATATATATATACACGCATATATATTTAAAAAACACTATATATATATATATATAAAATATTTATATNATATAACATATATATTACATAAATTATGTAATCGCATGCAAAATAAAAGTTTGAGTTTGCATAATATATGTGTGAGTACTGTGTAATTAATATGTATATATAAATACACACAAATTAATGTATATATTTAAGAGAAATATGTTACACACATATATTATGTAAACTCAAACTTGTATTTTAGATGCGATTAATCGTGANAATAACACACACACATATATATTATGTAAACTCAAACTTGTATTTTAGATGCGATTAATCGTGATTAATCGTTTGACAGCACTAATTACAATATATATATATATATATAAAACAGCCATGTAATTTTGGGTTTAATATTTTTTTTTGAGCATGTTCACACACACACATATATATATACTGTATATATACACCGATCAGGCATAACATGACCACTGACAGGTGAGGTGAATAACACTGATTATAACACTGATTATCTCTTCATCACGGCACCTGTTAGTGGGTGGGATATATTAGGCAGCAGTGAACATTTTGTCCTCAAATTTGAGGTGTTAGAAGCAGCCAAAATTGGCAAGCATGAGGATTTGAGTGAGTTTGACAAGGGCCAATTTGTGATGGCTAGACGTCTGGGTCAGGGCATCTCCAAAACTGCAGCTCCTGTGGGGTGTTCCCGGTCTGCAGTGGTCAGTAAAATGGTCCAAGGAATGAACAGTGGTGAACCGGCAACAGGGTAATGGGCGGCCAAGGCTCATTGATGCATGTGGGGAGCGAAGGCTGGCCTGTGTGGTCCGATCCAACAGACGAGCTACTGTAGCTCAAATTGCTCAAGAAGTTAATGCTGGTTCTGATAGAAAGGTCAGAATACACAGTGCATCACAGTTTGTTGCATATGGAGCTGCGTAGCCACAGACCAGTCAGGGTGCCCATGCTTACCCCTGTCCACCGCCGAAAGCACGTGAGCATCAGAACTGGACCATGGAGCAATGGAAGAAGGTGGCCTGGTCTGATGAATCACGTTTTCGTTTACATCGCGTGGATGGCCGAGTGCGTGTGCCGGCGGAGGCAGTGTGATGCTTTAGGCAATGTTCTGCTGGAAAACCTTTGGTCCTGCCATCCATGTGGATGTTACCTTGACACGTACCATATACCTAAGCATTGTTGCAGACCATGTACACCCTTTCATAGAAACGGTATTCCCTGGTGGCTGTGGCCTCTTTCAGCAGGATAATGCGCCCTGCCACAAAGCAAAAATGGTTCAGGAATGGTTTGAGGAGCACAACAACAAGTTTGAGGTGTTGACTTGGCCTCCAAATTCCCCAGATCTCAATCCAATCGAGCATCTGTGGGATGTGCTNGCCGGCGGAGGCAGTGTGATGCTTTGGGCAATGTTCTACTGGAAAACCTTTGGTCCTGCCATCCATGTGGATGTTACCTTGACACGTACCACATATCTAAGCATTGTTGCAGACCATGTACACCCTTTCATAGAAACGGTATTCCCTGGTGGCTTTGGCCTCTTTCAGCAGGATAATGCGCCCTGCCACAAAGCAAAAATGGTTCAGGAATGGTTTGAGGAGCACAACAACAAGTTTGAGGTGTTGACTTGGCCTCCAAATTCCCCAGATCTCAATCCAATCGAGCATCTGTGGGATGTGCTAAACAAACAAGTCCAATCCATGGAGGCCTCACCTCGCAACTTACAGGACTCCATGCCTCGGTGGGTCAGGGCTGTCTTGGCAGCAAAATGGGGACCAACACAAGATTAGGAAGGTGGTCATAATGTTATGCCTGATCTGTGTATACTATATATATATATCAAGTAATACACAGATAATACACAAATGTATGTATATCTGCTATCACGATGTCTTCTAAAGCAACACCATTTGCTGCCTGTGAGGAACGTGCATGTATGTCAGCTGTTTTCCTTATGATTGCTGATGGACTGCGGCTTCTGAATTCAATCCAACACAGTTGAAAATTCTCTCTTCCTCTCTCATTAATCTGACTGTACCAGGTAATAATATATAGCATGTCATGGGTTGTCTAATGGTTGATGCTAATTGACCCCCTTTCCGCCTTTCTTTCTCACAAATGAAAAGGTTTTCCCCATCCTCTGATGGAACGTGTCACTATCTGATCCAACAAATTAAAGAGCTCTCGCTTGTCACACTGTCACTGCATGCAGCCTCCCGCTCATCAGCCATAATTATCATTTCCCCCTTCATCCAATCGCCTGCCAAACACACTATTTAAAGTTACACTTGAGGTGCAACATGCCTGTATTTGTGTGACATGATTTGGAGAAGTAACTTATGTTATGGTATCTGAGAATTTCCTGAGATTCTGACTGTTTTTTAGGTGATGTCTAGCTGTTTCTAGCACTTCTAACACATTGAATGTGTAAATGAATACATGCTACAGCAACTGTTCATGTTTCTGACATCTAGCCTGCATAATGGAGATCAAGATGAGGTAGTACCCAATATTTTGAAGCACAAACTATGATTATCAGACATCTTTAGTTGCTGATGGTGGTATCTCCATTATATTGGTGGTATTTTTCCCTCACATCTCATTATTTGTGATGAATCTCACCTTTGTAACAAAGTGCTTGGTTTCTTAGTCATTGAAACATCACAGAACAGTGTGTATTCTGACAGTTTCCCTCCCATCCCACTTCTCAGAAAATGAAACATTTATTACTATGTCAGTTAGGTGAGCAGAGCTTGTTTCATTGTTGGTACATAGAGTAGGTTTTCATAAGATAAATACTCCTCAGAACTTTAACAATGTGTTTGATAATTTAGCACACTCACCGGTAGGGTCAACCTCAATGAACATGATTTGGTAGATGTTAAGTCATACAAAAGCTTTGATATTAATTAAAAATGATTGATCAGAAGATTTTATTTCAAATGCAGTTTACTTCACAATTATTGAAAAAAGAAAACATTTGTGGACATCGGAGTCAGTAAATGGACAATGTTCCTTGAGTTCATGTTGTGTTGGTTAAGCAGGTAATTGATGAGTTCATGCATTGATACTCAATGACGTGTGAGTTTATTCATTGCCCAGGATGTCCAAACAGAAATGATGCTAATTAGCTCCAATCAGTACAATGCATGGACTCTTATTAAACGTGACTCTTTACCTGCTGACTTTGTGTGAGTAACTTTCTAATATATGCACTGTACCCTTGCTATTGACAAAAATGCCTGGGCCTGATCAAAGCACAGTATTCAGTAGGTTTGTCAGGGCCATGAAGACAGGGTCTGTAACACTAATGATCTTCAAACGCTTCCCCATTGCACCAGGAGCTGCATGACTTCCAGGCAAGTCCCCCCCTCCAACCCCAAGAGAAGCCTTAATTGTGCTTGGCTTGTAGGGTGACAGGTGTCAGAGGGCCCCCTCCACATCCAGCTCATCCCTCTGAACAGAGGGCCGAGTCTTTCGCAGCCCTACATAAGCTCATTATTAGCATGATAATATAGCAACATGATGTTGTTCTAACATGCTGATGACAGTCCTCAGAAAATCTACCAAAGACGTAATCTTCATGATAAATCTGGTTTAATTCACTAAAAAAGTGTAGGCTTTCTAGTGATGCACTGATATTAAAATTCTGATGTTATGGCTGATGACTGATTAATGGCTGATTTTCAAATTCTGTAATCTATACTATTTATTTCTATAATTTTTTTTCTAGTCTTTTTAAATGCTTAATTTAGAATTCACAACATCATAATATACATTTACATTTGAATTACTTTATGTACATTATGATGTACATAAAGTACTTGTAATACATTACTATACATTATGATGTTTGTTATGTCTAAATTAATTCCTATAAAATATTAAGGATAAAAATGTAAATATTACAATATTAATATTTTTTAAATATGAATGTTAAGTTAGCATTATTATTATTTATATTCTATTATAGTTTGCATTTATATTTTGAATGTTTTTATTTGTATATTTTTTCAGTTTAGTTTGTCATTTTCTTGTGTTTTTGTGATTTTTGTTTAAATTTTTTATATTTTTTTACTTTTATTAAATTTATAATACACCTATATAGTTTTTATTAATTTTATTTCAGTTTTAGTACTTAAAGTTAAACTAAACAAAAATGAGAAATGTTGTAATTGTTTTAATATTTTTTTTTTTT
>RJVU01049572.1:2922981-2984153 GCA_003731715.1 Anabarilius grahami
CGATGACAAATGTCTTTGTTTGTGAAACTATATAGTAATTAAATATATACAAATAACAAGGCACAGTGTGATGTGTTCGAAAGACCAACACTATCTGCTGCACATATCTTCAAAGCCATACCACAGCTGGTCTGAATCTCATGGGCTGGCATCCAGTGTAGTGGTGAATAGGAGATTAACGATAACGAGCATCTGATAGCTAGCATCGCTTTAAACCTGGAGATGGTGCCCTTACCCTCGGTTCATTTGGAAATAAAGATAGAGAGTGGAAGTGACAGACAGAAATAGAGAGAGAGAGAAAGAGAGAGAGCAGGGGGGAGGGAGTAACCTTTCCTAGCCAAGGTCCACATGGACAGTGTGTGTACAGTGAGGAGAGGAGTTTGTCTTACATATCGAGCTTGTCATCAGCTACACAATCCGTGGAGGGCTGCCATCAGTACCACATACTGAATAAACATGAATATATCATGAGCTTCTGCTTATGTAACATTTAGGGGTCACAGTGTGTCTGTCGTGATAAAGAGACAGACACAGAGACAACAGAGGAGGATTGACACTAGGCTTCTCTGAACAAATGTTTTAATTATTAAAAAAATATGCTAGTTTTGACAAGGATTATAGGAAAATCATTTCTGAGAGAGGAACTGAGCATTCATACAAACACATACGTGCTGTTTTTGCTTTAAAAGTTTATGCAAAATAGGATATTTTAAAATAGGATGTCTTTGTTTATTTATTTGATTGATTGATTGTGCATATATGGAACAATTGAAGTATTGAATTCATAATATACTGTAGAGGTGTAACTATACCCTCATGTCACGATTAGATACATATCACGATACTGAACTCACAATACAATATTATTGCGTTACTCCAAGACATATGGTAAAAGGTTAACACAAAAAATGTACTGTTGATTAAAATGCTAAATTTGGTATTACATTGGGGTGGAAATGAATAGGCTTGGACTTGGTGCTAGTAACCCAATGCACAGGACAATGGTGACACCAGGATAAAAAATATTCATGATTCTAACGCTGAAACACAGATATATTTAAAATAATGTAGGCCACTTTTTACTGGTAACACAAGACATTTGGCATTATCAGGACCCACAAATATTCCCCCAGTGCATTATTATACATTATATTCAACATTATATGTAGTAGTTTAATGTAGTACTGACACTAAAACTCTGTAAACTTGAATTTTTTCTCACACAGTAATTTTCATTTTGGGTGAACTATACACAACACATATTGTCACTATCCACGATAAATATTGTTACATTTTTGTATTGCGATATATTTGTGACACAATATATTGTTACACCCCTAATATACTGCCTTCCCTGTAGCTCAAACAGAAGAGTATGGCAATAGCCATGATCAAAGGTTCAATTCCCTTGCATAAACTGATAAAATGTATACTTTGAATACAATTTAAGTTGCTTTGGATAAAAGCATTTGCCAAATGCATAAAAGTAATGTAAATTACTTTCAGAATATCTGCTTTTGAAGACATGAAGGTGAGAAAACGATGACACAATTTTCATTTTGGGGTCAACTGTCACGTTAAAAATGTATGCTATGTCTGTTAAAAATGTATGCTATGTCTGTTAATTATGTAACATAGAATAATTGATGAGACTTTATAGCATAGAAATGTTATAATTCTAAATACCTAATCCACATGAATGGCTAAATCTCAAAAACATCAACAAGGCTTCCAAATATACTTGCGCCTGCGCGTAATGAACCTGTGTAAAAGGTTCTATCAACTCCCAGATCTGGTCGTCTCCCAATCTGGCAACAGAATTGATGAGATGAGATAATTAGTGAGACTCCCTCTCCATGACTCTTTTCTGTTGGGGCTCCGCTCATTTTTTCCGCGAGTCTATTTGGCATTGCACATCTCCGTAACGGGCTTGTTTAAGTCTGTTCTGCAAGCCCCTTCGCCAACCCCCAGCGGAGGGCAGCTCGCGAGACCCCCGTCGAGCTTTGAGGACCACTTTGGAGCTTTAATCCACTCCAAATGTGCTGATAATTCTCATTGCCAGGCCACTCTTCTCTCTTGCCTAGTGTCACAAGAGTGGTCTCACGAGATCCGATCAGCCAATGATAACAAAGTAGCCAGATGTCTGGTGCTGGCATAGTCCCAGAAGCCAGGCAGCGGTACACGGCAGCATCCGCCATGGGCCCGAGATCAAAGCTACCTGAGATTACTTATGGGCACAAAATATGTGTTGCTTATTCTACAGTTCCCATTAATAACAATCTGGGCGAATTTGTATTTCTAATTAACTCTTTCTTTTGGGTGCAGAAGTGCTGTAGGTTTATCAGGGCCTCCGCAGATTTTTCTTTTTTTCACTATGTGAGCAAAAAGCAGGAAGACCCAGAAGTCGGATGTTGCACTTTCTGAAGAAGTAACATCAGCCGATGGTGCATTTTTTCCCTCTCCCCTGTTTTAAACAACAAACAAACAAAATAGAGATTAAACAACCCTGATTATTAATGACACCATGTTTTCATTTTATTTGCCCTGCTAATATATTCACCTTAAAATATTAATGTCTAATAGATACATATTGATGTATTACTTTGTTTGATATTGCGGAGCACAACAGAAGTCTATTTAAAGCATTTCTGCATTTGTTACATTATTATCTCCGGTGCATTAAAGTACCTATTTAAAATGGTGTATAACCACAAATGCATCACACATCAAAAACATAATCCTAAAAAATAGAGTAAAACAATATACACTGTAAAAGATTATTTTTATGATTTGTTAATACAACATTTTTTCTTTTGTCTAATCAACTTAAATAATTAATGTGGTTCAGATAACATAATATTTTGAGTTTCTGTTGATTAAACCAATCGCCTTCATTGTATTAACTCAAATTTTTTAATGTCAATGAACTCAACATTTTAAGTTAAACCAACAATTATTTTTTACAGTGTAGGGATTGTTTTATCTTGCCGTGATTTTGTATGTTTGTTTCAGACAATTTGGGAATAGGCCATTATTACAGGCCGGATGTCGTCACATCCAGCTCCGAGTAGCGTAATCGAATTTCCGCCTGCGTTATTGTCAATGGATGGTCGCCAATTTTGACAAGAAAATGTAACTAACTTAGTTGAACTTGACCAAAAAAAAAAAAACATCAATATTTCAAATGCTTTATTTAGCCTTACACAATACACTACCATATGAATTTCCATTTTAATGTGCAACATTATGTAAGCAAGATGATTGTCAGCTTTGCCGGTGCCATCACAGTTATGAGTTAAATGCAGATCTGCATGCTGCTCAAGTTAACGCCTGAGGAATAATCGTAACACAATCAGAATTTTATTTTTAATGATATTGTTGTGGCATATATTATAATTAATCTCCAATCTTGTCTACATTATAATGCTATCCAATCATTGCACTCAAACCCATAGGATATGATAAACGTTTCAGATGGTCAACCCAGTTATTTTTTAACAATCGATTTTTGGGCTGGAAATATTCCTTTATTTGAACAAATTTAATTTGTTCTAATACTTGATGATTGTATCAGTAATTAATATTTTATGGGATGTATAACCTAGTCTAATTCTAATGCTCTTTAATGTCATACACTGTTTGTATTCTATTCTTGCATTTGATTAAAAAAAAGGTGGACAGACTCTGAAGTACTGCGCATACACATACAGTGGGCTTGTGCGCTTCCCTTTAAATTATGAAATATGTGTTGGAATAACATGACACCACTTTTCTTTGTTTCATCATATCCGATTAATAATTGTAAACAGGTTGATGTGAAGTGATGAATTGTACATCAAGAAATCACGACAATCCCGTGCTATGGGTACTGCCATTGAAACAGGCTACAGCGGAAGTTATTTAATGTTGCTATTTGAAGGTTCTGCTTTTTTTGAACGCGGAAGTGTGATAAATGTCTATTCTTCAAACTATGTGCACTTTTGGCCCTGTTGACTTCAAATATACACTCACAGAACACACTTTTCACAGTCTCACTAGTTTATTTAATTTGTCACTAACAGTATCCAGCAATGTATCACAGGAGAATTCTGTCATTGTTGGAAATGTCCACAATATCATCTCAAATAAAGTGTTTACAAATCATTCTGGGATTTAAATGGCAGGGATGGAAATGACATTTTATACATTTTTGGAATAAAATGGTTCCATCATCCTAAACTCAGGATATTTTCACGTTTCATTCTACAACATAAAATGCACCAGTAATACCCCCTTTTAATTTTTTTTTTTTATAGCTTTTACTTGTTTTAAAAAATGCAATTGCTAACAAGTGATTAAATAGGACTACAAAAGAACATTAAATGTCATCACATCAAATAGGTAAACTCATCAATTCACTAGTCTGTTTTTACACCCTTATTGTGTTCATAATCGTATTGTGTTTATAATCTCAAGCTTTCAGGGAAAATGTTTATATAAAGATTTAAAGAGCTGTCGGAAGCTTAGTGATTAGCCTACGTTTGGCTTTATACTTCTGTTGATTGTATTTAAGCTTCAAAGTGAATAAAAGTTGTGTTAATTTGTAAAGATTATCATGATGAACAAAAACATGTAAGAACCACAAACTGTTGTTGGTCACAGAACTCATTTTCTGCAATTATCCAAAAGCCAATGGATTTTGTCGAGGGAATCAGGGGGGTGTTAACTTCTGGGTTGGCCTACAGAAATCATTGCAGCACTCAAAAAAATACAAAAAATAATAATATATATAAATAAGAAATATTGGTTACACTTTGTTTAAAGGTGTCCATGTTACAGTGTAGTTATACATTTAAGTACTGAGTAATAATAATCAACTATGTACTTATACATGTCCGTAGGGGTTAGGGTTAGGTTGAGGGTTTGGTTTAGGATTAATTGCATGTAATTATGCATTATTTATAGTTATTACTACAGTCACTATATGTAACGTGTAACAATGACACTGTAAAATAAAGTGTTACCAAAATATTATATGTAAAATATGTTCACACCTTTTCTATAAGGTGACAAAATAGCACCAAAAAATATCTGTTTCTAATTTATATTTACATTGATTCACACTTCATTTACACTGTTATCTCTTTAAGTTATTGCACATGGATAACAATTATTAAAGTGATAACTTATCTTAAAAATAAAAAAAAGTTAATAAGTTTGTATAAATCATATGATCAATTTTATTTTCAATTTACCAATAAACCATTTAAATCTCATAATCAAACATTGCTCTTTTGTGTTGTTTTTGAGCCTATAAAATTTGCAATGATTTTAAAACTTGTACTTATTTATGCATTTGGGGTTTAATGTTTATTGAATTAAAATGTATCACTGTTATATTAATATGTATTGCTGCTAATATGATAAAGATGTTTGAGGTGAACATTTCAAAGGTTTGAATAAAAAGATCCTTACTCTCCCCTACAGTCTATGTAAATGAACACACTTCTCTTATACTGCTATGGGTACATCTATGGCAGAATGTTCAGTTCTTCAGTTGCTTCTGAATTATTTTGAATTTGAAAATTTGTTTTTCTTCCATTGGAAGTGTTTCTTTTAACCAGCTCTAAGAAGTAGTTTTTTTCTCCTTTAGGCCCTGGACTACTTTTATTGCGTTCATCCACTTATTCCATCTCATGTGCACTATTCAGTTTGTAAATATTTAGAATAGAGCACTGCCTTTAAGGAAGAGAAAACAAGACAGGCTTCGCATCATGCTTTGGGAAGGCAATTGTTGCTTCCTTTTTTGCTTACAGAAGTATGCGGCTTATTTTATCTCCAAGAAACTCATGCATATTTCTGTGTTTCTGTGTCTACTTTCAAGTCCATTGTTTAATGTACAGATGGTATGCATTTGGAGGTGAGGTACCACATGCACTCAGTCATTTATTAATTATTAAACATTGAAAGTATTGCTTCATGTCCATGGCTGATGGGAGGGAGTCCCTCCTCCCTCCTAGTTATAAATAAGAAAAAGAATAACTAAGTGGCTGTGTTGATGTGCGAATCATGCAGGTTCCTATCTAGATGAGCAAGGCATCTCTTGACACGCTGTCTTTGCTCAGTGATGATGTAGTGAGGGTTGGCTCTCGTGATTAGATCTAGTTAACAGGCTTTAAATATTAATACCATTCAATTCTATAGGTGAGATCAAAACCGATGGAGATCATAGATGGCAAACAGATTGATGAAGTGATTGATTAGACATGAAACACATATCAAGGAGTGGATTAAGCCTTGAACCCAACAGTCATCTTCCATTAGGAAACATAAACCTCAGAGTGACTGACAGCAAACATGAGCAGTAATTCTGGACACAACTTATTGTTGTTCATTATGACAAAACATTATTGTGTAAGATATTTGGCAATCTTATTGTGAATGGTACATTGAATCCTAATTGGTTTAAATTTGGTCATAAGGTTTGGAAAATATGTGCAAAACACATGGACCTACATTTGCCGCAGGTAATGTTACTGTCAAATAACATGAGGACAATCTTATGTCCTGAAATTCCTTAAAATATATATATATATATATATATATATATATATATATNTATATATTATTCCTGCTGCTGCTGTAGGTTATTGCTGCTGCTGTAGAGCAAATATGGGACTTACTACTGCCAATACATACAGGACTCGCTGTTGTAAGCAAGTAAGAGATGCTGCTGCTGTACAATATAGCGCAGCCGTAGCAGATCTATACAGGTGGAGCTGGGGAAGGTGGAGGGTTTCTGAAGCGTACTGCACTGCTAAGGCAATGCTACCAAAGCATTTTGAAGATTGAGCATGCAGGCTCATTGGCTACTGATACAACAGGAACCAATCAGCTGTGCCCTATAGATAACAATGGATTATGAGCAGGTTGAGTTAAAGGACCTATTAGCCTGCGCCATCTAGAGTTTTATGATAGAACTTTATATATATATATATATACATACAGTATTTTACATAAGGTTTTAAGTAATTTTATGCAGTTAAGTTTTTTAATATTTAACACTGTTTTGTTAATGCACAAATGTATTAACATATACTCTTTAGATTGGCTTCATACGATTTGGGTTCATTGGAAACATCCTTTGAACTTTTAAAATAAGCTTCTTTTTTTTTTACTGCCATGCAGAAACTCTGGAAACACGAACCGTTCATCACTCTTAAAACAGCTTCCTCTTATGCTGCTTGGACTTGGACTGTTATTAATGTGTACTGAATAATTTATCAGTATAAAATTACCATGGTCTCTTTTTGCCAAGATTTTTGCTAACAATTAAAAGGATTACATAGATTTCAGCTGTGCAAAATATTTTTTTGAATTTTTAATGCCTCTTTTTTTATTATTATTATTGTTATTTCTTTCTTGTATACAGTGTACACACCCCAGAGAGTGGAGTTCCTCTTCCCCGGTATGCTCTTTGCCTGCTGGGAAGGGTTGTGGTCTTCCCCTGACCCTAACCATGATGAACAGCTTATGGATAATGGATGAACCACTATGTGTGCTGAACTCCCTCCAAGCAGCCCATAATGGGCTATTCCCTCTTTAAACATTGCCTGAACTTGTGGGTTTGAAAAGTACAGGGTTTGTCATTTAGAATCACTTCACATTAACTCATCCTGTCTATATGAAACTGTCCTTTTACCAGACCTTAATACATTAGAACAGAAAGCAAAAGTATTTTGATTTTTAAAAAAACCTTACTGCATACAACAAATATTCAAAGAGAGAGCTGCGTTTCTCAGTGGATATAACATGAATGAACGCTGTCTAGCAGGGGTCATAAGCCTGAGTTTTTCAGCATATGCGAATCTCTCTGCCATCCCTCAGAAAAAACTGGGATATTCTCCGACCCCAGTCATATTCCATGTGGACGACTGTCCACATCTCAATGATGAGGCCAACAATTGGCAGTAATTGGCACGTTGCCTCGGATGTCCTCAGAGAGATCTGAGTGTGTGAGCGGACGGGCTGCCCTTTCCACCAATTAGAGCGCCGCCCCCAAGGGGGCATTGACTGGTGGGGGCCTATGGTGTGGCTTGATCCGGTTGTTTGTGGAGTTGCTGCCTCCTCATCTTCCTTCCATCTCAAAGTTGGGAGACTGCAGTGCAAGACCTCTATGCCACCTCCTCTGTCTATCTGTTCCTCTGCTCTTGAGCTGTCAGCGCACGCCATCACATCCACTATCTGAGGTCCTTTAAATCTAAATGGCCTGACAGACTCCCCGTTGCTCTCCCTCCAGCAGCCTTACATGGATGATTCCTCATTGACTGTTGGGCTTAAAGCCCATGATGCCCATCTAAATTCAACACTACTGATGAATCTTGAATTAAGGAGTCTTTAAAGAAGTACAATGGAAGTGTTTGTACTTGTGTACTTTGTTCCATATTACATTGTGCATAGTGCTTGTGTTTTTAAAGAGCTTCAAGCACTCAGGCACTTCAAGAAGCTTGTGTGAAGAGCCACTTGATTTGACACACAAGGGCCTCTTGAGAAAATAGACGGTTAGTCACAATATGTGTGCAAGGAGATTAGTGAATAAGATCGCACGTCCAATGCATATTGCTAACAGCAGTCAGTGAAAGCATTCGGGAAGAAATTAAAATCTGGAATTGAAAGCTAATCCTTTCCCAATGCATTTGTATGACTGGGTAAAGTTTTATTGTACTATTTTAAGCTAAAATTCAGATACCTTAGTATTAGTTCACCCCAGCTCCCCTCAAAATGAAAATAATGTGATTTTTTACTTACCCTCATGTTGTTCCAGATCAATGTGACTTTATTTTTCCCAAGTACGAACAACAGGAGAAATCTGAAGAATGCAACAGCTTTTGGGAAACACAAGGGTGAGTAAATGATAGAAATTTCATTTTTGGGTGAACTATTCTGATTGTTTGGTCATTTTAGATGTTAGTACCCCAATATTTTCCCAATTTACAAAAAATTCTCCAGTCAAATTATTTCCAGGGTTTCAACGATCTGAAAAACATGTTAATTGATGCAATAGCAACTAGACTTTACAATTGACCTAGGAGAAAACATCACACTGCCAAAATCACTGTTGATATCCATAACAGCTGTTTCCATGCAAATCACTTCAACATATCTTAAAGTGATCGTTCACTAAAAAAATGAAAATTATCCCATGATTTACTCACCCTCAAGCCATCCTAGGTGTATATGACTATCTTCTTTCAGATGAACACAAAGATATATTTAAAAATATCCTTAGTCCTCCAAGGTTTATAATGGTTGTGAATGGGGGTGTTTTAAAGTAAAAAATAATGCATCCATCCATTAAAAAAAAGTAATCCATACGATTCCAGTGGGTTAATAAAGGCCTTCTGAAGTGAAGCGATGTGTTTTTGAAAGAAAAATATCCATATTTAAAACTTTATAAATTCAAACAACTAGCTTCCGGTGGACGACTGTAAGCAGAATCCGCAAGTCGACTTGTGCCAAATGAGTAATCCTCTGACGCAATGGATGACGCAGGATGTAGAAGTATCGTAAGCTTAGACGCCTCTCGCGGTTCAAACAAATAGGGCTGTTGAACAAATTTAAGCTCCTCTTCTCTTATATTGAAATCCTCAGAAATTTCTCTTTAAAAATGATCATTTTAGACTTAGAATCCATGCCAGAGATCCTCTGCGCCTCCGCGTTCATCATTATGTTGTGGGTCAGGTCAAAGGATACTCTTCCGCCGCAAATCAACTTGTGCATTCTGCGTACGGTCGTCACCTGGAAGCTAGTTAGTTTTAAATAAGTTTTAAATATGGATATTTTTTCTTACAAAAACGCATCGCTTCGCTTCAGAAGGCCTTTATTAACCCCCTGGAGTCATATGGATTCTTTTTTTATGGATGGATGCATTATTTTTGACGTCAAAACATGGATCCCCCATTCACAACCATTATAAACCTTGAAGGACTAAGGATATTTTTAAATATATCTCTGATTGTGTTCGTCTGAAAGAAGATAGTCATATACACCTATGATGGCTTGAGGATGAGTAAATCATGCGCTAATTTTCATTTTTGGGTGAACTATCACTTTAAGACACACACACACTACAAGATAATCAGGCCAATTTTGGGCCAGATTCTCCCCTTCCAACATTCCTAGGTAAAGACCTGATTATCTTGATGGTTCTACAGATTATCGTATCAGATTTTCCTGTGGTGTGAAGTGTGTTAAGAGTGACTGAATCTACTTGAAATCTGCTTGTTCTGGGCGAGAACTCCCTGCACATCAATGCAAATGTATTGTAGGTATCAGTAATGTTCAATAATTTAATGTACAAATGGCATGTGATGTGTATTTTATTGTATCTTCTACAGGTATGCAGTGCTCAGTGTTCCATCCTTCAGGTGATTGTGTCATTAGGAAGATGCATGGAAGTTTCAATGCAGACAGCAGGCATTTTCATAGGTCTGCCTCTTTAACATGAGTCTGTCTACAAATATATACAAAAGTATTTTTTTTTAAATCCATCTGATTGTCCTCACAACCAACAGCAGTGACTCCAAAAGCCGAAAATAAAGGTTCCACAGGTTGACAGGCAAGTAATAAGACGGCTCTTTCTCCTTTGCAAGGACCCTCACAAAGGGGACCCAGCTAATATGCTGTCTGGCCCCAGGGCCTGTGGGAGCATGGCTGGATTATTATGTTAATGCAAAGGCCTCCTGCCCTCGCCCTCTATCCCAGCTGGCTCTGCTGTCGTTAGGAAGTGCTTTGCTCTGACAGAGGAGTAATATGCTTCCTGATTGAAAGGGCAAAGGATCGAGCATTAAAAAGAGAGAAAGAGGTCATGCTGATAAGCATATGATAAAACCACCATTGTGTGCCGATACCTCAGAGAGCCGAACAGATTCTGTAATTCCTGTAGATTTGGAGTAAGTGAATATGTATTAGGGTGTAAGGTGAGGTAGGATAGGTTTTAATTACCCATGCCATTGAAATGTATGGCAGACTGTGATTGTTTTGCGTACTGCCCAGTTTGTTCTGTATTTTATGTGGTTGAACACTTCCTACAAAATCGAATTGTTTTATTAACATACTGTACCTTGCCCACACTGCAGACTAATCTTGCTGACACCAAAGAAACTCTGGAAAAAAATCCCCCTGAAAAACTTCAAACCTTTAAGCACAGAGATCCAGGATGCTCAGCCTTATAGTGTGGTAATTGTGTAAATATGTCAGACAAACAGAAGATGACATCTTCTTGTCTCCTTTTAAAATGCATGTCTTTTCATCTCCCCTCATCAGAAGCAAACACACCGGCATTACATATCTACACATTTTATCATGCATTTATGCTGCTGGTGTTCTTTTTGGTTTGTTTACTTTTTTAATTGATTTTCTCTGTTTTTCAGAATTTCGTAGGCCAATGTACGTTCCCTTTTCATGTTTGAATCACAGTAAGCTTTTTCTGTGGGAATGCAAGCATGTTTATAGTATCTCACTATTTTCAGGGTGACTGTACAGCACTGCTAAAGAGATGAAGGATGTCAGTGGGTAATTGCTGAGGTAAATACTTAGCTGTGACTGTCAGGGAAAAAAATAAAACAAAAGGTTGCAAGTAGGTTGTGGTGCTCAAAAGGCACAGTTGCATTTAGTGATTTTTTTTCTTTTCCTGTGGCAAAGTAGGTCTTGTGATGCACCGTCTAAAAGCAACTAGTAAGATGATGCAGAAACCACAGGCACTTATGTGTTGTCCTGCAGGCAAATAATTGTTGTGCATTTAAATATTTGCTTATTGAGAGTTTATTACTTTTACCCAGTTACGCTGCTCAAAATGTGCACAAAGCCTATGGTATAGTCTGTGACAGAGTATAGATTTAATGTTCTCATTATGGTAAATTTATCTATTTATTAAAGGCACATTATGTAAATTGTGATTGTGAACAGTTCATCCATGTATTTGTTTTTTAACATCGCAATTTTGTAATCAAACTTTCATAACTGGATCTTCCGGTGAAAACAACAGATGTTTCTTTGGTGATGTATGCAGGAGTTCTCCAATCACTTAGGCCTGCAAGCTCATGTTCATCTGCCTTGAATTAGATCTAAAAAATTCCACATCTCAAAATCCAAGAACCAAGTTTTTTTCTTTTTTGACAATCCTTTACACTCGTATGATGTCATAATACGGAAGAAAACATCTGATGCTACAAACGTTTCATCAGGATTTTAAAAACAAGGACCCCATTGACAGCACATAAAAATGGAGACTTGGAAAAATGGATATGGAGACTTTCAAAAAATTTAAGAGAAAAGAAAGATTTTTTTAGAGCCGCCAAAGTAAAAGTGTTTACTTATGTATTTAATATGTTTAACATGCACAAAAATTAACATTCTGCTTATATTTATTGTGAAATGTGCTTTACAAATAAATCTCAATGTTTCTCTTCATGTTTATAACTCAAATAGTGGGTTTTCAGCTTAATAAAAAGTTTATATTTTTTTCCAGATAATATTTTAATCATTTAAAATATTAACTTAATAATTTAATAAATTTGCTTTGGCTACACTGCAGTGACAATATAAAAGCCAATTGTTTAATTTTAAAAACATGTTGACTCTATAATATCACACTTTATATTTTTTCTCGCAGAGTATTTTAGGATATTTGTGTATAAAAACATACAGCTTTATTAATATTTTAGGGGATCAATGCATCTGGGGTTTCCTAGGCATCCAAAAGTTTGAACCTCTGCTACAGAGAACAGAGAAGTGATCATCTCAACAGACTGGCCCTTAAGAGCTCAGGGAAGACCAATTTACAGACTCAAAGCAGTGCTTCACATGATACCTTAACTAATGTGTGTTCAGTGACCTCAAACTAATAAATCGTCAAATGTGAATGGCTGATTCTTGAAAGGGATGCTGGTCCAAAAAATATATAGATATATTTAGAACTTTTTTTATCCCCCGCAATACACTTTCCATTCAAACGGAAGCTTGTTTCAGAGGTGGGGATGTCTGACAGCTCAGCTCAGCATTATTCCTGACAAACCCACCAACAGAGCTCAGTAATGTGTGGGGAACATAAAACAGGTTGGAGTGATTCCTTTTCTGGAATGCAGAATTTTTATTCTTTTACAACCATCCATTTGAAGATGATATTGAGGTTTCAGTGGTCATTACTATGTTTTGAGTGAAGATTGACATTCTAGAAAATATAATTAACCCCTTTGCGATCATTATTATCACTATAACTCCTTTTAAGATTCATAGAAACGCAAACCAGGCTCATTGGAAAACATACCTGTGGTGACATTTCTACAAAATTATATCGTGTTGTTTCTTGCATGTTTTGTGAAACTTTCAAAGTGAAATGTCCAGTGAGCGGCTCTAAAAGCATGTTCAGTTTCATCTGAAACAGATGAACATGAATCTGGCAATGTTTTAGTTAAATGACTGGTGAGTGGCACTAAAAGTTTAATGCTCTATCGCATTTGAAAATGTACCAATGTCCTAAAAGTGTACCATCTACCCTAAACCCAATTTGATAGTGTTAACAAAAAACAAGCATGAGAAAAAAATGCATTTACTGAAGCAGCCATGCCATTTGCTCCTCTTTGCTTAGTGCAATGCTGTACCAGGTGAGCTACCGAGTAATTTTACTATGTAAATGCTATACATATGGAACTGGTTATGTGATGCAAACATCTAAATGTATTTTTTATAAGTCTGACGCAATGGTGAAAGCGTTTTGAGGTCATAACACAGTATTATGCAAGGAACTGCGCAAAAATAAGCCTTTATTAATCAATAATCTGCCCCGTAATCATAATGTGTCTGAAAAGGAATAAAAGGTTGGTACTGCCACTAATGTTCATTTCTGCTGAACACTGCAGTGAATTGTAGGGCTGCCCTCGAATAAAGATTTTTCTGGTCAACTAGTAGTCGTTCATATTAAGCGTTCAGTCGACTAATCGCATGTTTATTAATAAACCATATAAATCATAATAAAGAGCCCTTAAAGGGATAGTTCACCTAAAAATGAAAATTCTGTCATCATTTACTCACTCTAAAGTTGTTCCAAATCTGTATCAATTTATTTGTTCTGCTGAACACAAAGTAAGATATTTTGAAGAAAGTTTGTAAGCAGTCCGTTTTCAGAACTGAACTGTTCAGTTTCCCACATTCTTCAAAATATCTTCTTTTATGTTCAATGGAACAAAGAAATTTATACAGGTTTGGAACCACCTGAGGGTGAGTAAATGATGACAGAATTTTCATTTTTGGGTGAACTATCCTTTTAATGCCTAAATAGCCTAACCAGAGCGCATACATAAAATTTGCCACAGCGCACTAGCAGAAGTAATGATTATGAATAATTTTGGGGAAAACAGCAAGAAGACTGATTTAACATTTTAATAATCAATTGATAAACTAGTATTTTCGGCTGCAGTGATGAAGTTGACGATGTTTGTGAGGCAAGTTTACATGGAGTTTCTTTTTTTTCTTTTTTTTGGAGTGCTCAAGTTCACAGAGCGACGGCAGAAAGCGCATCCTGTTTGCTTTTATTATTTTAAAAAAGCACAACTATTTGTTGTTATTGTGAGTGCACACAAATAAAAGTAGACTCTTCACATATTCAAAACATGTATTACTCTTATCTGTATGCCCAAAAATGACGGAGTATTTTAAGTGCAAATTCGCGCTGGCTCCTCCATGTTAGCTGTCATGCAGTAAACATGCTACTATTCAGCTTTCACACTCCGCACAAACACTTGAATTTTTCACATTTTTCTAGGTTAACGTTAAAGCGAGCGGCCATGTAAAGTTGCTTCTACTTACATGTTTCAGATGATAAGCCATATTTGAGGTCGATGAATAATAGTTGAACGTTTGGATGTCCAGCTGTTAATTTTTTTTTTCCTGCGACTAATACAATTTTGGTCGACTAAGCCTCTTCTTGTCGACTAACGGTTAGTTGACTATTAGGGGGTAGCCCTAGTGAATTGTATGCATAGGTACATTTTTGGAGTTTTGCAAAAATGTGGGTAGATACACATTTTTCCAATGAGACTTGACAGATTCTCTCCAAGATGTGAAAAAAGTTTTGGGGAACTTTACATCTATCTCCTCTTCTGCAGGCACTTCCACAGCTATCCTGAACTTTAAGACAACATACTGAGGCACAGCCGGCTCCCAGGTGGTGCCTCTCCAAGCTTTCCAGACTCAGGCTTGGACGTGAACATGCTTTCTGACGGCTGGCCTGATGAAACGCAGAGACCGCCTGGTTTGCTCAGAGCATTAAAGATAGAGCACGTCGACATGGTCAGCCAACCCAACCCGACGCTCTCTCCGTATCTGCAAACCAGGCCTGACATTCTCCCCAGTAATGAAGAGGGTCCGGACTACAGGGTCAATAATTCATACTGAGTGTAATTCAATTGGGATGGAGGAAGAGAGGTAAGAGAGGGTCCTCGGTTCCACACAGAGTCATCTTTGTTACATAGTTTGACCACTGCAGAGCCAAGTTCCATGCAGCTCCATATGTCTTACTGCTTTATTAAAGGGCATACATGTAGCAGCTTCCACTCAGCTCAGGCCAGCCCTGCTTGTTCATTCTGGGATGCTCCTCTGATCATCTTGAGATGTTCCTCTCATTGATCCCCGTCATGGATATTAATAGCCGTTGCCAGTGCCAGTTCCTCACTAAGATGGTAGTCACATCAAACCACAGCTTGTTCTGCTCTGAATCTCAAGGGTAGGCCATGTTCTTTTTAGTGGATATGATACTTGTGCTTCTGAGGGGATTGATGTAAATTATAGAGTTGTGTAGGAGCTGTAAAAAATTGCAGTAGTCAAAAATGATTGTTAGAAAGTGGTGTAGGAGTGATACAATATATAATATTTAATATATATGTCATAGTACATTTTGATTGGTATGATTGTATGCTCTCTACACTCTGATAACTCCTTCTGTGTGTTTCACACATTCATGGATTTGTGGTCCAGAAAAGTAACCCTTCCACATCACATGATGCTCTTTAAGTCAAGTCAATCAAATTACATTTTGACACAGCCAATATATGGAGATGGTTATAAATGTCCATTTTAAGAGTACATTGTGGAGGCAAACACATAAGAACCTGGACGAGTATGTTCACAGTATTAGAAATGTCAACACTGAAGACTCTATTTTTCTGAATAGTCTGTTTTCCTGACCCTCACAGTGAGGTGTGAGTTACATTCAACCTGTAAAAAAAAAAAAAAAGGTTCTTGTTTATAAATGTAAAATAGAAAAATGTATATCTCATAATTGTGAGTATTTCTCAAAATACGACTTTATATCTCACATTGTGACTATATCTTGCAGTGTAGCTTAATCTATATCTTTATATCTTGCAGTGTAACTTAAAGGATTAGTCCACTTTTAAATAAAATTTTCCTGATAATTTACTCACCCCCATGACATCCAAGATGTTCATGTCTTTCTTCAGTCGAAAAGAAATTAAGGTTTTTGATGAAAACATTCCAAGATTATTCTCCTTATAGTGGACTTCAATGACCTCCAGACAGTTGAAGGTCAAAATTACAGTTTTAGTGCAGCTTCAAAGGGCTTTAAACGATACCAGACGAGGAATAAGGGTCTTATCTAGCGAAACGATCGGTCATTTTCGAAAAAAATACAACTGTATATGCTTTATAAACACAAATTATCCTTCCGCTTTCCGCATTCTTCAAAAAGCTTACGCCGTATGTCCTACGACTTCCCTATTCTACTTATGGAAAAAAACAAAACTGGCGCCGCGTTCGTTCCGTAAGTTGAATAGGGAAGGTGTAGGACATACAGCGTATGTATTTTGAAGAATGCGGAAAGTGGAAGCACGTGCAAGGCAATAATTTGTGTCCTTTGAAGCTGCACTGAAACTGTCATTTTGACCTTCAACCGTCTGGAGACCATTGAAGTCCACTATAAGGAGAATAATCCTGGAATGTTTTCATCAAAAACCTTAATTTCTTTTCGACTGAAGAAAGAAAGACATGAACATCTTGGATGTAAATTATCAGGAAAATTTTATTTGAAAGTGAACTAATCCTTTAAATGGCAAATATGGTAGCTTGTTTCCGCCACTAAATAAAAAAGGTAATTGCGACTCTTCATCTCAGAATTATGACTTCTTTTCTCAGAAGATATAAACTCACAATTGCTTGAAATAAAGTCAGAATTGCAAGTTATAAACTCACAGTTGAGCTTATAATCATCGAACACAAGCTTCCATAGACAAATGCTACTTTGCTTACAACTGTACTTGTATTTCTTGAAATTACGACTTTATTTCACCATATGACTTAATATCTTGCAGTGTGACTTTATATCTCACAATTCTGACTTTATAACAGGCAATTCTGAGTTTATATCACACAATTCTGACTTTATAACTTTTGATTGAATGCTCTCTGCACTCTGATAACTCCTTCTGTATGTTTCACACATTCATGGATTGTGCAATTCTGATTTGTTTTCTCAGAATTGCGCTATATAAACACGCAATTCTGAGAAAACAAATCAGAATTGCGAGATAAAAAGTAATTATAAATTTTTTATTTTTTAATCAGTGGCAGAAACAAGCTTCCATATACAAATGCTACGTTGCTTACAACTGTGACTTAATATCTCACAGTTGTGACTTTATTTCTCATAAGTGTGATTTTATTTCCCGTAATTATTATTTCTTGTAATTACTCATAAAGGTTATATCTCTTTATGTGTCAAAATGTGACTTTATTTCTCACAATTGCAGTTATTTTTTAGAAATTACGACTTTATTTCACCATATGACTTAGTATCTTGTAGTGTCTTTATATCGTACAACAGCAACATTATCTGACAAATGCAATTTTCTCAGAATTGGAACTATATATCTCACAAATGCACTGTTATTTCTTGTAATTGCATCTTTTATGAGACCTTTTATCGTAAGTGCAACTTGTATCTCCTAACTGCAAATTCATATCTTAAAAATCAACTGTTTCTCACAATGGCATCCCATGAATGCGATTTTCTAATACCTGTAACTTTATATCTCACAATGTGACTTTGTATGTCACAGTTTTTTACTTACGTCTCATAAATGCAACGTTATTTCTCGCAATTCCAACTTTATTTCTCTTTATAAGTCACAATGTGACTTTATATCTCACAGTTGTTATTATTTCCTGAGATTACGACTTCATATCTCACAATTAGACTTTATATCTTGCAGTGTGAATTCATATCTTAAAAATGCAACATTATATCTGACAAATGCGACTTTTATACAACTGCACTTTATATCTCACAGTGTGACTTCATATCTCATACTTGTGACTTTATTTCCCATAATTCTGACTCTATATTTCACAAATTAGACTATTTCTCACAATTGCTACTTAATTTCTGGTAATTGTGATTTTATTTCTCATAACTGTGTCTTTATATCTCATAATGTGTCATTATTTCTTATTTTATAATTTTTTTCTCTGAGGCATCAAAAGGCTTCTGTAGGCTGTACCGTAATTAAATAAACATTTAAATCTGGTACATTATGAAAAAGATCTGTCAAAAGTCCTGCAAAATGTGGGCCACACAGTTGACTTTCCCACCATCTTGAATTATTAAACAAATTCCGTACATTATAAGCGCCACCATTAACTAGTTATAGGCACCTGCAGTGCTGGGTGGACCGATCTGTAGCTCATAATGTCTATCATAATCAAAAGGCTACGTAAAAATACAGCTCATGAACGACAATCCTGTTATTAGCTGTCATCGCAGAAGGGAATCTATGTTCAAATAAGAGCTTTCTAATAACCGCGCAGGTGACTGATATCTCTCCCTCTCAAGGGAGGAGGGGGATGGCAGCAAGGAGGCGGAAGGGTGAAAAATCGACACGGCGACGGAATGCAGATATTGCTCTACCCTAGCGTCGCCCCCCATTCGTCACTGTCTCGCAGCCCGGCCCTCATTAAGTGGCCGCAGCGTAAGCCATGACTTAATTTCCTTAAGAGGACCAGACACCTGATTCAATTGTACACCCATTATAGAAGGGCAGGGCGTCGAATTGGGCAAACAGCCACGGCTGCGAGAAGTTGTGATGAATGATCACGTGCCGTCTGTAACGCAAGTAGCAATTCGCTATATTAAATGTTGTGGACATAATTTCCCGACGAGTGATTCATGCCGAGTGCCATTCGTGAGCCCGACCCCCCTAGAGGCTATGGTGAAGTTAGCGAGGTTAGTTCCAGTCACCCGCTGGTCCCCTCATCTCTGGCCTCCGTTTGCACATTTCAGTCTCAGTGGGGATGGATGAGAGATGTCTGTGGAAAACTGGGGTGATCCATTCACTCAGAGGCGGCAAGGAGAGATCACTGACTATCTAGTGTTCGATGATTCCAACTCACACTGACCTAGTCACTCTAAAGGCTCAGGCCTGCTCATTTAGGGATGGGTCACAATGGTCGCCCTGACAGCAAAATAGTGTTGCCCCTGATCTGGTCCACATCTGGCCCGGGTGTAATCCACATGTACCAGATGTGGGCCGGATCTGGGCCACACTATGTTGCTGTCTGGGTGACTAGTCATCCAACAGCCAGATAGTCAACTGCTGAAGTCGTTTCTTAGGATTTTTTGCTTATATATTTTTATATATTTTTAGTTTTCATATTTTTAGTGGTGGCACTCTTGGAAAAGTTGCGTCTTGAATTTCATCCCATTTTAAAGCACTAGAATTGCAGCCATACATACACATGTGGCAGTTGCCATTCTGTTGTGTTGCTGTTTTTGAATACAAGAACATGTATTATGTAAAGGCCCTCTAAGAATTGTGTTCAGTTAGGGTAAGGTGATCCTAAGGTGAACCTCATGTAATTCCACAACCTGTATGACTGACTGTATTCATTGGAACACAAAAGAAGATAGAAGATGTTTTTCCCCATACAAATGTCAATGTGGACCAAAACAACTTTGGACTTTTTTATGTCTGAAAGAAAATACAAAGTTCTGGCATGAAACTCTAGATGGCGCAGGCTAATAGGTCCTTTAACTCAACCTGCTCGTAATCACATCATTATCTACAGGACACAGCTGATTGGTTCCTGCTGTATCAGTAGCCAATGAGCTTGTGTGCTCAAACTTAAATACATGGGTAGCATTTTGCCTTAGCAGTGCAGCTCACTACACCCTCCCCAGCTCCACCTGTATAGATCTGCTGCTGGGTAATTCATGTATGCTATATTGTACCGCAGCAGCATGTCTTACTTGCTCACAGCAGCGTGTTGTGTATGTTTTAGCAGTGGCAGGTCCCATACTTGCTCTGCAGCAGCAGTAATAACCTACAGCAGCATACAACATTGTCATACCTATTACCATACCAAACACTCCGAGAGTTGTCATGACAGAATAAGAATAATATATATATATATTATATTAGGGCTGTCAAAATTAACATACTAATAATGCATTAACGCAAATTCATTCATTCGGCAATAATTTTATTAACGCGTGATGCGTTCCCTTGCTGGAAAAATGAGTCGAAATGCACACAACAAGTCAAAAATGTAGAATTTGAGATTTTCACAAATAGTGAAAGAGTTCATTAAGCCCTCATCTAGCAATCCAAATGCTTCAAATAGCAGTTAAACATCTAAAAGTGTCTTTATTTGTATGTTTTCTGTTAGTGGTACCTTTCCTTTGACCATGAAAAATTTCGTTTTTCTCTGCTTGCTTTACCACTCGCGCTTCCCCTCAGCAACTTCCTCATTAGTCCACGTTTGGTATCATTTTAAAGCACAGCATTCCAACTTTGTGAATATTCATAGCGGATTTTTGATGGTATGAGTCTGAACCAATGAACTGTGATTTTCAAACTCATGCTGATGTAAACAAATCGATCTTACTCGCGCTGACTGACAGATCCAAAGCGTGTGCACATAGATGCCTCAGACTGCGTGTGATCCCAATATACACATATAAACATTACAGTACTTCAAAATATTGATGTAAAATATTGAAAAAAAAGTTGAATATATATATATTTTCCTATAGATATTTGGTTTTGACGAGGTGTGTGGCAAATTAGGTGTTATTAACAGGGATTTTAAGGTATGGTTGCTAGGTGATTTTGTTTTGGAACCTTCAGAAAACCTTAACTCGATTTTTCTCAAAATTGACTTTGCCTACTCTATCGACTTCAAATAGGTGTAGCTCAGTCATTGTTGTTGGATTCCAACAAATCATACATCATTTTAAAGGTTTTTTGATAGAGATTGTGAAAATAACAATAACATATCTTTGAAAATTTCTTCATTGCGACTCATTTTGCCAGCACAGGTCACAAATATATATTAATATAATATGTGAATATAATAATATTAACAAACATCATGCTAATTCACATAATCAAAAATGAACAATTTAAGTATTTTTAGGATAAATCAGATCCTGAAGTATTTTTAGGATAAATCAGATCTGGAAAGCATTAGAAAATAATCTAACCACCAACCTGACAGTGAATGTTGTTGATGAATCAGAAAAGAAAGAAAATGCCAAAACAGAACACTTGTCTGTGTTGTGTGACTGATCTGCATGTAATTGTTCTATCATGGCTTTCATCTGTATGGCTGAAGCCTGTTTGATACCAGATGTTGATGAAAAACAATACACAAAAGGGGTTATTTATCCATTTATTTATTCTTTTATTTTTTTACCAGGAGTATCATAGCAATTACCCAAAGTTATCCTTTGTGAAGTTTGGTTTTCATCTCCCCATAGTCTAATTTGATCGAAAAATAGACTGCCAACACTGTGAGTACCAGGCCTTAGCAGCCTCAAAGGTGTTGGTTGGATTTGCGAAAGTGAAATATTACAAACCTCATCAACTGGCCTCAAGAGCATGTACACACACAATCTATGTATATATCACTCATTCAGACTCACTTTCTCCCCTTGATTTCATTCTTCCATCATAGCAGTTCTGTGTTGAACATTATTTTTAGCATCAATTGTCTGCACCAGCCACCCACCACCAGACAGATTCACACATAAACTGATCTATAGACCAATCCCCTGTGTCCTGACCCTCTGCAGAGGGATCAAACAGAGAAGGACACACACACACAGACACACACACACAGGCTTTTTGAAGAACTCGGTGAGGCCCCCCTATGGGTGGGCTACTGGCACTCTCTCAAACAGTCTCACTACAGTAGGGGCGGAGTGTGTCTCATCTGCTTTAACACAGAGCCATCAATCAACCTACAATCACCAATGGGTTCAATCCTCTATCTCAAATACAATAGTGTCGCGTATGCATGGTGGTGACAGTGTGCGACACTTTTGGGATTGTGCAATGCTGCAGAATATGGGTCGTTTTTGTTTTTGCATTCCACACACATACTTTGATACAGAAACGTATGGCCTGAAAAATTTATAATTCTCAAATGCAACTTTTTTTTCCTCATAATTGCCACTTTTTATCTCCCAATTGTGACTTCATACCTCACAATGCAACTTTATATCTAGCAATTGTGACTTTTTATATATAATTGTGACGATATCTCACAACTCTGAGATTTTGCAATCTTGCAATTGCGTCCTTTTTCTTACAGTTACAACTTTATATCTCGCAATGTGACTATAATTATGACTATTTCTTGTAAGTGCAACTTTTTAACTCACATTTGTGACTTTATACCTTGCAATGGCATTTTATATCTCGCAATACTGACTTTATTTCTCATAATTGTGACTTCATTTCTCACAATTGCGACTTCACACAAAATTTGTATTTCTTATTTAACAGGTTTTCTATAGCCCTTGTTTCCAGTTTGTGTTTCCACAGCATGAAGGTAAGATCTTACGGATTTATTTATGATCCACTCCTTTTAAAATCTTCCCGATCTACTGACATTTGTTATGACATCCGCTTTAAACATTACAATGCTCATGATAACTTTCGTTAACTCTACAATAAGTAAATCCATTTCAGCTAATTACTCTTCAGCAGCGATGCCAAAGAAATATACAGAGCTACCACAAAAAAGGAAGTTTAAAGACAAATTTCTTAAGATGGCTACGTGCTTGTTTCTCTGGCGCATAAGGTCTATACAAACAAACTGTGAGTATATCTTGCGTTTGTGAATGCTTCTCGTAAATGCGAGTTTTATCTCCCATTTGTGACTTTATACCTCGTAATGTGATTTTATATCTTTGACTTTATTTCTCGCAGTTGCAATGTTATATCTTTAGAAATTTTATTTCTAATTTAAACGCAACTT
The DNA here is from genome assembly GCA_003731715.1 of Anabarilius grahami. Classification (NCBI taxonomy): domain Eukaryota; kingdom Metazoa; phylum Chordata; class Actinopteri; order Cypriniformes; family Xenocyprididae; genus Anabarilius; species Anabarilius grahami. The sequence continues at coordinate 2,946,295 of RJVU01049572.1, forward strand.
TTTTATTGTTTTACTCTAAAGTGGAAACAGGGTTTATAAAAACAAACTGACTATATCTCACAACTGTGATTGTTTCTTGTAATTGTGACTATTTCTCACAATTGTGCTGTATATATCACAGAGATTTCTTATGCAAACTTTATTGCACAATTGTTTTTTGTTGTTGTTGTTTTTTTTTACTGAGGTGTAAACAGGCGTTGTAAACAGATTCCATAGATTCAAATTGGTCATTAATAGCAAATCTTCAGAAGGTGATTTTAATTTAGCACATATTTGTATTCAGTGGTGCTTGGTTTTGTGTGAGGTGAGGCAAGTTTTGACCCTTCTGATCATTTTAGTCAAGTTTTGGCTGAATAAAATGCACTGCTTTAGGCAACCAGAACAAGCAGAATCACTTTTTGTGGTGCACTTTGTTGTTTTTTTTCAAGCTGTGGTGAGAAGACCAGCTCAAAGCAGAGTAATGATCTGGATATGGTGTACTTGGCAGGCTACTGTCACTTTCCATAAGAAGAGTTAGCTTATCTACATGTGTGTGTGGATGCACATCCATGTGAAAGATCGAGAAAGTTGATCAAACAAGATCTATCTATTATGATCTGATGTCTGAAGTTTACACCCAATAACAAAGCCTCCAAACTATCAAAGTGTGTAGAGACAAACGATAACATAGAACAAACTTCTCAGAATACAATACTGGTCCCATTTGATCAACGCAATTAAATATTGCTTTTGCCACAGTGTGAAAACAGTAAAAAAAAAGTGTGTTGACACTTTAGAAAGAAATTGTTCACCCAAAAAAAACAATTCTGTCATCATTACTCACACTCATGTCACCCTCATGTATACAGTGGAATACAATGGAAATCAATGGTTATCAACATTTATTAAAATAAGAAAGAAAGTCATACAGGTCTGGAACAACATGAGGGTGAGTAAATGATGACACAATTGACTTTTTTGGGATCTCTCTTTAACTTTGTGCTGCTTCTTTAGTGTTTACTTCGAGATACTGTACTGTCTTTGTATGTAGAGCTATATGACCTGTATCAGCTATATGAGAGCACAATCTATCCATCAAAGCCTGTGTGCAATGTGTGCTCTCCACTCTCTTATTTAATCTCTTTATCAAGTAATCAAACGGGGGGAGGAGGGTTTGTGTTAAGGGGCAGGCTTGGTGAAACGAAGACAGTCTCTACACATGTAATCCCTGTCATTAAATTTAAGCAATCTTTTTTTCTTTTTTTTTTATTAATGAATATTTCAGGAGTTATTGCAAGGCAGCTTCTCATTTGGTTTTCCTTTTTTTTTTTAAATCCCCTCTCTCACAAGTGTATAATTCTTTTAATGATTTAATTAATAGCATTGTATCTACAGATGAAAGGCTTATACTTAATCAGCCAAAACGGTTTGAACTAAGAATAAGCCCTGCCTGTCAATTATGTGCATTGCAGATCCCAGTGTTCTCCCTAAACTAACATGAGCCGTAAGACTTCCATTCTTAATTGAGGGTTAATAAATAAATGTGATTAGAGTAATCCCACAGCTTGGCTGTTGAAAGCTTGCAGGGAGATCGGCTGGCTGCTCGTCTGGCTCTGTGTGTTTGTTTTACTGCCCTGGCGGTTTTCTCTGTGCTTTTGCCACAGCGCCAGATGAGAACTCTCCAGTATTTGCCAGGTACTGTTTTATTTACCTGAAGCGCTGCTTCATTTTGACGACTGCCATATGTTTTATCCCCTGCGCTGCCTTTGCAGAGCTCGGCCGCGCGCGTGTGTGTGTGTGTGTGTGTGTGTGTGTATTTGGAGTGTGCCGGGTGTATGCGTGGAAAAGGTACTGTGTTTAGGTGTGCCCATATCACAGTTACCACACACATGCGTGAAAGCGTGCACAGGGACTGCCCAGGTCCAGGAGACGTGCGCATCAATTATTAATAACTGAAGAAAAAAAAATGGTGGCAATCTAATGAAATTATCAACGTTGCTGAATTAATGATGAACGAGAATAAGAAAAGCCGGGGTTCTCTGGAGCCGGCGAGCTCATTAGCTATGCAGTCTCATCACATCCTCTTTTGGAGCAGGCAGGCACTGGGGCTCTTTCCTTCCCTTCCATAGGACCTCGCTTTGGACTACACTCAAACTTTCTCCAAAACTTTCTGTTGCCCTCACCTTAGACTCATCACTATTGGCGTCCCACTTCTACGATAAATCCTGAGGTTTTTAGCATCTTTTTTTTTTTAACTGTTGAGGAGTACTAACCTGACTCTGGAAGCTTTATTGGTCTAGGACAACACCTTTTTCCTCTTTTCTTCCTATATCTTCATTCTTTCCTTTGGTTGGTGGCCTCCTCGGAGAGTGTTACAGATTCTGTGCACAAATGAAGGGGTCTGCTTTGTTCATCAAGTTGGGATTGGTCTGAGAGAAGAGAATCTGCAAGAAATCACGGGGTCTCATTAGTTAAATTCAATCTGAGGCCGAGGAACGCAGAGCCAGGTACTGTATGAGATTAATGTAATGGCAGCTTGTGGATAACAACTGTGTTTTGAGTCTACGGAGTAAAAGTAACTGACCAGCCCGTGGTCATTATGTCATGTTTTGTTAAGTTGCCCGGTGTCATATCATGAAATCATCCAAACTCATTTCATCCAAACTTCGAGCTCGCACAGACTTGTTACTGTCCGCTTGAATTCAGTAAGTATGCCTTTTTCCGTTTTTTTTTTTTTTTTTTTTTGGCTGTCTTTGAAATCCTTCTCATAGTGGCCTCATTTGAAGTTCTTAATAAAGGTAGACATGATTTCTCTCCTCATTTTAAAGTGATGCAACCAAGTTGTTGTTCGTAGCACTTTGGTGGAGAGCAGACTGAAACGTTAACTTTGACTTCTCTCTCTCTTCAAGACTTCTGCAGTATTGATACTTCCCTTTAGAGCTTGTCTGGTGGGTCTTTCCTTCACAGGCCTTATTTATTTATTTATAGACAGTATTACATCAGTTGGTTACTGAGATGATGTTTTACATGGAAAAGGGTCTTTTAAATTAATATATTAAGGTAAAATGGAAATAGAAAAATTATCATATTTCTTTTCCTATTCAGAGTACTGCTCTATGTTTTCTTTTTCTTTTTTGAATGTTTTGAATTTAGAATTGGCGTCAATGTGCTCAAGATGCAAATGTGTCAGCAAAAATACAGGCTGATAAAGCATTCCTAGGTTGCACAGACAAATTGTAGACAATGCAATTTAATCTGGAAGATGGTAATCTGATTGTGAGGGATTCAATGATTTAATAAAAATGCAACACACTATCATGAAAACAGACTGTCTCTGTCATCAAAATTCGAAGAGAAAGCTGTGAGGTCACAGGTGTAATGTCATCATTGAAATCCGCTTTCTACTTCCTTATGGTTCCCTTCTATGAATTGACTGGATTGATCCACATACAAATAAGGTTAGTCCTCAAAGGGCTTCCATCAATACATTGACTTCTTTTATGGGGGCCATCAAACAACCATTATGGGTGTCACGAGGGTGTCCCCTCAGGGAGATTGCCGCTAGTGACGGATGGGAGGGGCGGGGCGGGGCCGCTGTCTTGTGCCGGAGGCCCTGGAATCTGGGTGATTTGTTCAAATGTGTCACCAAACCTAATGACAATAACTACCTTATTTACTTTTATGCAAATAGGAACATTTTCAGGATTTTAATGCATTTTGTGAGCAATAAATGAATAAATAAATACTGGATTCTTTTTTAAAAGGTTTTAACTGTAAGACGATGTTATTTGCCATGTTACAAAAGAGTTTTATTAAAACACACACACACACAAACGCACACAAAAGATTAAAGGAAGAATCTATATTTTGCACACAGTGCACTCCCTGTGATGGAATTTAGCTTGAAGAACAAAAGAACACAAACAAACAAACAAACAAACAAGACAAGAAGTGCAGAAGTAAATGAGAGGTTTAAATGTGAGCATCTATGTGCAATTATCTTCCCTTGGCAGACAAGAGCTATAACCCATTATGAAAACTGTTGGGCTCATATTTCTTTTCATGTACATGGAACGCCTTTGTGATCTCAAGGCCCTCGGAATACAAACAAATACATGATTCTGTCACACCCACATCAGTGTTCTAATGTCAAAAGTACAGGGCGCTCTATTACACAATTTTAATATTCATGTCTGCAATCCCCTGGCTAATTAATATGCACTATTTTAAGTCTAATTGTTCAAGAAAACTCTGTTTTATGTTGCTGCAATGGTAATAACAAATGATCGACGCATAAAATTTGCATATATTTTCCAGGCTGAGAGAATATCTGATCATTGTGCCACAGAGAATTGCTTTAAGTTCGGAAGTTAATTTCATTATCTCCGCCTCCCTATTTAAGTGTGCACTCTACAATAATTGAAAAACAGAATAAAAGATTAGCTTTTACTGGATGACGGGCACTAATGGCAAGTGATGGAATGTTACGGTTACAAGAGAGGGGAACAATTACGGAGAAGTGTTTAAGTGTCGGATTGTCTGGCATTCCAAGAAACAAATCCAGCGACGGACTGATACCAGGGTCATAATGACTAGGTTGATAATCTGATACTGAATGAACATGAATGAGACCTCTTTAGGCATTAAAGAGGAGGGAATAAATATAGCTTATATGTAGAATGAGAAAATATGGGTTCATTGAATTTAATAGATTCTTTACTGTTAAGCATGCCATGGGTGTCATACCTTCAGCGCACACTTATTTGGGAAAATCACAACGGAGCATTCTGGGAGCCACTTATCCTGGTGCACCTTGTTGTTAGGGCTCTACCGCTGCTGTGTATCCTCATCAAAAAAAGAAGGGGGAAAAAAACAGTGCTGCTTTGTTGTCAGGCTCTTCACACACATAACACATATTCATGTAGACGCGTTTAAGCGTTTTTCTGCTAGCATAAGCATGCAGTGTTGTCGCTCCAAACTGATTTTTTTCAGTTTTTAACAGCATCTTGCCTACTCTGCTATCTTATGTCTCTGAGTGTCATGCACTGAAAGTAAGGTTTTTTTCCAAATAACCTTTTTATACTGGGTGAAAAAACTCCAGTATAAGATTTTAAGGTTTTATGTGAGAACAACAAACCAGTCCGTCTTTATATGTGCTGCTGCTGATTCAGGTGATATCAGCTTTGTGGTAGCCAAGTGTAATTTAGTAGATGTGACAGAGTGTGATTCTGAGGCATAGACACAGAAATGGCTAGATATTTTGTTGTAAATCTTAATCTTAATTAACGTCTAAAACTTTAAGTAAAACTTTTTACCATAATGATATGACAGTGTTTACTGTATATATTCAAAATTTGGGGTAAGATTTCTTCTTCTTCTTCTTCTTCTTCTAAAGGAAATAGTACTTTTATTCAGCAAGGATACATTAAATTGATCAAAATTGACAGGAAAATCTTTTACATTTGTTCCAAAAAAATGCATTTTAAATAAATGCTTTTAAACTTTATATTCATCAAAGAATCCTGAAAAACAGTTATCACAATTTTCACCAAAATATTAAGCAGCACAACTTTGTGGTAACTGTCAGGAGTGAAGGGTTCCCTCGATCGAAAGCCTATGCATTTTTTTGTGTTAAACAAAGGGTTATGACACTTACACGTTTTGTCTATCAAGATAATCTTTACAAGTTAACACAACATTTATACATTTTGAAGCCTAAATAAAGTCATCAGATATAAAAAGCTAACAGGCTATAAACGGACAACAGCACACCATGGTCGCGGATCAAGGTCACCACCACCAGCTTCCTCAAACTTTATTTAAAAAACAACTTTATTTAAAAACATGCTTGCTGAATATGATCTGCGCTGTGTATGAATACTTATCCACTTTTTTATGAGAAATGCTGTCCAAATGTCCAGTTTGTCATAGGAAGTAGGAATTAGTCCCTTTTAGCAACTTGTTAGCAACCGCCGTTTTTAAGACACAATAAAGGTTTAAAAAATCACAAGTGGGTTATAAATGGTGTGTTTTATGTCATAGATCAAAACGTGAAAATATTTAGAGGCTTTGTTAACCACAGACCTTATTTCAGGCATTTTAGCAAAAACCCATTCAAAAAACCCATAGACTTTAGGGCGATGGAACCGGAAGTCCTAAAATGCTAACTCGCTTCCGGGTTTCGCATACAAAAACACGTCATCTCTGAGGTACTCTATTGTGGCTGCATATCCAAAAACCTAGGCAGCTGACTTGTTGCCTCGCTGCCTTATCAGGCAATGACTTGTAAGGCAGCGTTTGTGCATGAAGGCACCTCACGAAACTGATTTCAGACAGACTTCTGAGGCAGCAAAACAGTTTAATGATCTACAGCAAAATAGCACGAGCTTTGGTGAGAACTAAACAAATATTTAATTACTACACTAGTAATTTCTCACTAGAAATGACATCAAAAGTGGAAAATGTTGGTCAAATATGAACATTTACACACAAACTGACCAGCAAACGCAACTTTCAGACGCCATCTTTATTTTTCTAGCTCAACTGTCACAAAATAGACCGCACAGGATTGTGGGATATCAAAGGCAGCGAAGGATACATCTATGCTGCCTTCCAAAATTTATCAGATGAAGGTATCTCAGGAAACAGGAAGTGAAGTTAACATTGGATTCGGAAGTGCCTTGATGCCTTCCTACCTTGAAATGTGTCCTCTGACCCTGCTGAAAAATCCAGCTAAAACTAGCCTAAGCCGGTCAGGCTGGTTTTAGCTGGTCTCCCAGCCTGGTCATAGCTGGTTTTAGAGGGGTTTTGGTTAGCTAGGAGACTGGGAGGCTGGCAGACCAGCTTAAACCAGCTGAACACCAGCTAAGCCAGGCTGGGAGACCAGCTACTTCCAGCTAAAACCAGCCAACCAGCTTAGGCTGGTTTTAGTTGGATTTTCAGCAGGGAAGGCAGCATTTTCCAGTTTTCGGACACAGCCTACATCAGAATAAAACACATCAGATACAACATCAACAGTTCTGACTTCCTTTTCAAAATAGTTTTCAAAATAGTTTTCCCAACACCATTCACTCATGAACGCAACAACTTTTTTTTACACTGATAATAAATATTTCTAGTGCACCAAATCAGTGTATAATATGATTTCTGAAGGATTATGTGACACTAAAGACTGGAGTAATGGCTGCTGAAAATTCAGCATTGCCATCAGAGGAATAAATGACTTTTTAAAATATAATAAATTAGAAAAGAGTTAAATTGTAAAAAAAAATATATAATATAAAAATATAAAAATAATTATTTTTATTTTTAATATATTTTAAAAAGTCATTTATAGATAGAAAAGCTGCCATCAATCCTATACTTTAGAAATCATTCTAATATGCTGATTTGGTGCTCAAGAAACGTTTTAAAGAAAATCTTTCTATGGTGGACAAGTTAAATGCAAACCTTCCAGAAATGTTTATATCATTCCAAAAAGGCAATTATAGCCCAGGTGGTGTGCCTTTTACAGTATATTCATAACAAATTAAAACTGAAGACAGCTCACATGTGTCTATAGATATGTCTCCACAAGGGTCATTGATCTCACGGTGACCACAGATCCGTGAAACTTCCCAAGCTAATTGTGTCTTTGTCAAAACTGCCAATAGAGCTTGAGAAGTGCTAAGAGTGATGTCACTGAACCCAAGGGAATAGGACTGTATCCCCAGCCAATATGACTTTCCTTCTGCTGTTCTGACTGATGCTCTACAGGTAAAATACTCCATTTGACAAGACAACGCAGATCATGAAGGCATCACAGATGCATCAGTGCCCTTAAATAGAGAACTGAGGTATTATGGAAGGATTTTACTAAATCATTAACTTTAAATCCATTATAATTTCATTTACACTTTTTTTCCCCCTACATATTTAGGGCATTACGCCTACTTCAGGAGGTTGGTGATTGTTTGCATTCCACTGTATTCAAATACATTACGTTGAAGTCCAAAATTGAAGCCAGTACACTGTAGCGCAGGCTGAGTATAAAGCTGTGTGGAGGGCTATTTGTAATGCATCCCCATTGTAACAGCTTCATAAATTATCTTAATTAAGAATACCACCTGGAGCTCTATCCTATTGATCAGCCAGACAGCACTTCATCAAATCTAAGGTTGCCTAGTCAAAAAAGCAACATGCAACTTAATTCAATGGCATCTTTTTTTTAATTACTTCGACAAGAGAATTTCTGCATTTTATGAAGTTTCTTGTTTTTCAACATTGCCGTGTTTTGTATTTTTAATTCTCTGCTCTTTTTGATGGCTTGTTGCTCTTCATGTGGTGCCAATAGGCTGTGGTTTTTAAAAGGAGATATCCTTTCAGGGAATGGCGTGTATAAATATTTTGCCATTGATGAATACGTTAGGCCCCAGACGATCCCACTCTTCCTCTTTGATAGTTGACTACCAGGCCCCATGTGATGTCATAGTGGCAGGACTTGGGGCCCAAGGCGAAATGTCTACACACTTGAGCGGGATGAATATTACTCCCAACGATGGCCTCTCTGTTCAATTTTGCATCACTGTTTACACTTTATACCACATTTCCAGTCCATGGAGTGCATACGCAGTTTGTTTGAGGTCATGCCACAATGCGAGTCAAGTTTTAGTATTTGAATTTAGTTTTACTATAACTATGTTTAACAAACTGCACTTTCAAGAAGAAATATCAGATTGTTTGAGTTTGATATCACAGTTTAGCTGCAAAGGAAATTATCTTGCAGCAAACTTAAAGGTGTTGGAGGCACTTTTGGCCCATAAGTAAATTTGTCTACTAATAATGTCCGTATGCATACATGACATTTGGGATAAAATTAGCTCTTTTGCTAAGGCTATTTTCACAGCTAGATTTTATGCATTCTAAATACAATTAAAGGTAAATGATAATACTTTAATTGATAATTTAAAATGAAAAATTATACAATTAATATTGAAATGGTTTATGTCGCTCTTTCTTTAGATTATCACAGTTTTAAACACATAAAAATAATTATTTATATTAATGATTTTTTTTGTTGTTGTTGTTGTTGTTTAAAGGGATAGTTCACCCAAAAATGAAATTTCTGTCATTAATTACCCACCCTCATGTCGTTCCATGTCCTGGAAGCACTGCAACGTAAATAGCGTATGAGACTGACAGGGTATAGATGAATTTGTTGAATAAAGTCGTTATTTTTGTTTTGTTTTTGCGGACAAAAAGTATTCTCGTCGCTTCATAAAATTAAGGTTGAACCACTGTAGTCACGTTTATTATTTTAACGAAGTTTTTACTACTTTTCTGGACCTTGAATGTAGTAATTTCATTGCTTTCTATTGAGGATAAAAATGTAAAAAAAACACTTTAATTTCATCAAAACTATCTTCATTTGTGTTCTGAAGATGAACAAAGGTCTTATGGGTTTGGAATGACATGAGGGTGAGTAATTAATGACAGAAAGTTCATTTTTGGGTGAACTAACCCTTTAAGTTTGAAAGTCTGTCTAAGACATGGGTAAAGAATGTGAAACTGTCTTTTTTGTGATCTCCATTTCACAAAAATAAAAAAGTTGAAACCAGTTAGTTTTAATAAAAATCGTAGACATAAAATTGCCTGAAGTTGAAGAAACACCATTAAAGGGTTAGTTCACCCAAAAATATAAATTTTGTCATCATTTACTTACCCTCATGTCATTCCATACCCATAAGACTTTCGTTCATCTTCAGAACACAAATGAAGATATTTTAAAATGAAATCTGAGAGCTTTCTGTCCCTCCATTAACAATCTACACAACTACCACTGATGCTTTAAAAGAAAGAAACAAAGAGATTGTAAAACTAATCCATATGAATTGAGCGGTTTAGTCCAAATTTTCTGAAGAGACACAATTGCTTTATATGGCAAACAGATTGAATTTAGGCTTTAATTCACATATAAAAAATGATCAGCGAACATAAGCTCAACCTAACCTGAATGACGCACAAGAACAAACCTCATTAGCTCTTGCGGAAGCTCAAACATGCTGCGTAACACATGAGAATGAACCTCATAGGCTCTCACACGTCAAGCAAACATGCTTGAGCTTCTGTTTACCACAACTGATGTGTGAGTTGATGAATGTTAATATGTGAACAAAAGCCTAAATTAAATCTGTTAATCATATAAAGCCATCGTGTTTCTTCAGAAAATTTGGACTAAACCGCTTAATTCATATGGATTAGCTTTATGTCTCTTTATGAACTTTTTGAATCTTCAAAGTGGTAGTTGCGTGGTCTGTCAATGGAGGGACAGAAATCTCTCAGATTACATTAAACTTCATTTTTGTTTCAAAGACGGACGAAAATCTTACTGGTTTGGAACGACATGAGAGTGTGATGACTGAATTTTAATTTTTGGGTGAACTAACCCTTTAAACAGGTGCTATAAAGGACATACCAGACTTTCATGAGTCATTAAAGATGTGAATATGTATTGATTTAATACAAAACTTTCATGATACTTTCAACTCTGTTCTGATTCATCTAAATTAGGAGAGCTTAGGAAACAAATCTAGGAAGAAAAAAAAAACAAACATTTCTTGCTCCGTGATATTTTGCATATTTTGACATCACCGTAGGCCGTTGCCCTCCCGCACAAATAAGAGGCTGTTTATCCTGTTAAACAGGAAAGGAAGTTGGGGCAGTTCCTTAAAAAAATTGAGACCCGCAGTCTGCCTTTTACATAGCCTGAAACTTACACTTTTTAATTGCTAATGTTTAATGCATACGGACAAAGATTACTTATTTGAAATTTGCACAATACTGAAGTTACTGTTACTGATGTGTAAGAAATCTTTGGCTTTTCTTTTGTACATTGATTCACCTTTTTCACAATAGCTGTCAAGAACCTTTTCTCTGTTTTTGAAAAATATTTTAGACGCTAACACGATCAAACAAAGGTTAGCCCACATATATATTATACAGAGAGAGAGAGAGAGAGAGAGCTGGTGTGAGCTGAGCTATCAAACTTGTGTCCTGGTTTCCTTGATAGATAATGATCTCTTGAAACAGTGTGGTGGTATGATTTTTTTTTTAACGCATACTTTTTTTGTGTTTCAGTAACAGTGCAGAGATGAAAGCGGGTTCCAGGCTTAGGCACCACTAGACATCTGACTGAGGCAGGTGTTAGATATGCTGATGACTGGCGGAGACTAAAGACAATACAAATTTGAAGTGAAAACGCTACTGGCACGCCTCCTCTGTTCTTAACACATGAAGCCCCCATGACAATCAATTATTCATCCTATTGTACATGCCTGTATGTGTGAGTGTGTTGAAACATACACATAGAGTACACTATTGGCTCGTGAGTCGGGAGTGCGCTTGTCTCGTGGAGGGCGCATACGTGTTTGAGAGCGTGCATATCAAAGTGTGTACGTACCCGCACACACATTAAGGCTGTTACCCCTATTTCACAGAGAGAAGGTGGCTGTTTAGCACTGAGCCCCGCGATTGTTCCATACAGGCTCGCCAACTTGTGTGCAAAGCCCCTCACTAGTGTTCTTTTAATGATGGGATCAGGGGGGAGATTTGGTGGCTAAAGTGCAGCTTCAGTTATTTGAGAGAAAGAGAAAGGAAGACAGCGGGGTGGGTCGTGCGTGTGTTGGGGAAGGGGGGGTTCGAGATTCTGTTCACTGGGGGTGCTTTTCAAAGAAATGCAGGCTCGAAGCCATTGGGAGACTCCTTTGACTTTAATCTTTTTGCGTGCCTTTGAAAATTATAGCCGAGGACTGCGCCTTGCTTCATTAAGAGACATGTTTCGCTCCTTCTTGTGTAGTTTCAGCCAGGATTTTTGCACTTGGTGCTTATTTCGCTCCCCTCACCCCAACACACACACACACACACACTCTTGTTAGAGTGCACCTCATGTTAAAGGCCACTCACTCTAGAAGTGTTGTATGCAAATATACACGTTCCCTCTAATTGGCCTGCATTTATCCCTTTCCTAAACGGCTGACCTCTGACCTTGTCATATGAATGATGCAGTTTTTGCTCACCTGTCATTTCATGACTGGGTCATTAGTATTTGCATTTGTCTAAAATCTGCCATGACTGACATTTTCAAACTCATCATTGGATCAGACCATAATTATCAAAGTACTAGCTGTGTAACTAAACAGCAAAAGATCATGGGTCAAATTCACAAAAAAAAAACTTAAAGGGTTAAGGCCTGTACACACCGGGATGAATATCGCACGCGCTTATCGTCAGCGTTTTTCGAGACGTTTTTTGTGTTCATACCCAAGCGATTTTCACTGGCGATGCGCAGAGTGAACGTGCAAATTCACTTTCTGCCAGTATATGACGCTTGTGCTTAACGGTAGTGCAAATAAACATATTTATGATATTAATAAAGTTAAAGAAGATAAAAATGCAGAAAAAAAAGTGGCAGAGCACCCAGTTTGTAGGGGTCTTCCTCGTCTACTTACTTTCTCTTCGTAGTCTTGGTATCAATGCGTGCTAGGCAAGACCGTTTTGTGCTTGAGCGCCACCAAGTCGTGTCTTCAGCAGCTCCATGCACGTGAACAAAAGCAGCAATCTCATTTGTCGGCCAGTTTTTAACGCGCCGCATCAAACCAAAAAAACTAACCCGAGGCGTTTTTTAAAAAACGACGCTTTTACGGTTGTAAAACACTCCGTATTCGGTGTGCACACTCACATTGGCGCCCTTTGTTTAGTCACGAGGTGTTATACGTCGGCGATAACTGCGTGCGATATTCGTCCCGGTGTGTACAGGCCTGTAGTTCACCCAAAAACTGAAAATTCTGTCATTAATTACTCACCCTCATGTCGTTCTACACCCGTAAGACCTCAAAACATTGAGGTCAAAACACCAGATTTCAAAACACTGCTTCATGAAGTTTCGAAGCTTTACGAATCTTTTGTTTCAAATCAGTAGTTCAGATCGTGTATCAAACTGACAAAGTCACGTGAACTATTAAAATTCCGAAACACTTATGACGTAACGAAGCCTCGTTTACTGAAATCACGTGATTTACAAAACACTGATTCGTAAAGCTTTGAAGCAGTGTTTTGAAATCGCCCATAACTAGATATTCTTGAATCCAAATTTCAACCGACTGGGAGCTGTATGTAGGATATGAGCGCCCACTTATTACGGAAAAGAAAGTAATGAAACATAAACTGAATTTGCACAAATCACATGAATGACCTATTTCACTGTCAGAACAGTGATTTTCACCTAAAGCCAGCGAGTTTGCAGGTATGATGGTATCAAGGAGTTCAGAGTTTAGAGGATCAGATTAGAGCTTGCCTCTGGGGTGCATTTCCCATACAACAATCTAACTTGCTGCTTCACTACCATAGTACAATGCATTGTTGAACAAATCAACTAGCTAGTCACAACTGTTTCCCAAAACTGTATCGTCGCAAACCTACCGTTGGAGTAATAACTTCTTTAAATTAATCCATTTGAGATTGAATTAATGCTAGATTTTTTGCTATAAATTACAGACATGGCATTAGAGGACTAATTCTCATTTTTCTCAGTTATTTTGCTTTATTTCAAGATTCAATCATAGGCTCGTTCTTACGTACTAGAGCACGTAGGCACATGCGCACTCTTCAAAAACGGTGCTTAAAATCTTTTGACAAACTTAAATATGTAAATGACATTTGTATATATTCGAAATAAAAGATATACATTGTACTCAATGTCAGCTTGCTTATTTTGCTCAAGATAATGATTTATTAATTCCACATGTCATAAAAACAAGAAACTGTGCTTCTAACCACGGGAGAGCTGTCGTTCCAACCACACAAGTTTGTGATGCAGTTTGCGAATGTTTGTTTGAACTATGGTTTCGGGAAACACCAGATCGTTGAACTATGATAGTAATGACAGAACTTGCAATGTTAGTTGGCTAATGGGAAAAGCACCCCAGATTGAGAAAGTATTTTTCAGTTTTCACTCTAATATTCATTAGACGTTCAGCCTCACCCTTACAAAAAAATACTGCAGTTTTTACATATAGAAAATTGGACACAATACTTTTATGTAAATATATTTTACATATAGTTTTTTGGACACAAAAATATTGCAGTATAGATGGAATACAACTGCAGTACAATTGCATATACTTCATTATACTACAAATCTATGGTTATGCTTAATTATACTGCAGTTATACTACTTTGTACTGCAGTTTTATTGCAGTTGTACTTCAATATACCACAGTTCTTTTTTGTAAGGGCAAATGCATCAAAGTACTAAATACCAAAGTAAATCCTACTCTGAGCAAAAAGAATTGTATTACTCTCAGACTGACACATCTTCCATGGGACGGTGTTTCCCATTTTTGTCTGTTAAAGGCCAATGTCACCACTAAGATGATGATTAGCGTCTCCCAAAGAGACAACAATGCTAACAGGGTGCTTTTTTGAGCTGTGTTTTAAGAGGACATACTTCAAGGGCACAGTGCTGTCTGCTGAGAAACAATATATGTATAGTGAGAGAAATGTCTCACCTTGCTACAATTTGAGCCCAAGAGCTCCAAATGAGTGCTGACAGAAGCAAGGCGAGCAGGAGCCGGATCTCTCACAGGGGATTTTTCTCTTCTCCGTCGCTATCTGAGACACTTGTCGCAGGTTTGCCAGCCAGGCACCCCCTTAAAATGTGAAAGACAAAAGGGAGAAAATGCTCTGCTGACAGGCAGGAAGTGTGAGGAAGCAACATAGCAGTTCTCATAAAACAGACATTATTGTCCATATAATTTGAATTCTACAACATTTAACGTGCTCCTTTATTGAAATTAAACTTGTATTTGTTATCTAAATGAAGGAAATTCAATGCACAAAGTACAATTGGCACAATACTAATCACGTTTTACTACTATGGTGTATGCAAGGCCATGCTGCAGCTATGTCAATCAAATTCAGATCTGCCTCAATTTCGGTATATGGTGCTCACTTTTCACACAACATTCAATGTTCTTTTCTTTTTTTAATGGCCATTTATTTTGAAATAGGCTACATCACAATACGGTAGCAAACCTGTCATAACATCTATTTCGTGCTGACTTTAAATTTTTCAGACACTAATGTACATCAACTCAACAGTTAAATTTATTGCATCTAATGCAACAGGATTCAAAAAGAAGCCTTTTAAAATATTCTACCAAATCTCTAAAGATTAGATTGATGTGGTAACCGTCAGGGTGATAACACCAGCAACACAAAGGACACATCAATGAAATCATTTCTAAACCGAACCCTCATCTCTGAGTTTAAAAAGTGGACTCTAACCAAACATACAAATATAAAAAGATAGAAAGAAAAGGAGAGTCTCCAGTATGTTTACATTCAACAAACAAAGCAGAGGGACGTCTCTTTGATCCATCAATCCCTAAGCAAAGCTCGGCTTGGGAGTTTGAATACAGTGACAAATTCACACAGAAAAAATAAAGCTTTATCATCACTGGCAAAGGCAGAACTCTTCACAAGTACAGACTTTCTTTTGTGGGTGGAGTGATGCCACCAATTACAGCTGAGTGAAGGTAGAGTACAAACATGGTTGTGTTGTGACTTAAGATGTTTTCTTTATTTTCTTGTGTTTTTGTATTTTTCTACATTAGTGGTATAGAAAGAATCTCCATATTGTAAATGAGCTCTTGCACAAATACCCTGTACCTGAGGGGAATCAATATATTTTTAACATAAATATGTATGAGAAAATTTGATTTAATATTTTCAAAAACCCTGGACTCAAAATACAATTTAATGTTTGACTGTTCTTGCAATATCAATAAATGAACAAATCTAGAACTGACATTTGTTCATTTGTTTATATGGCCTCTGCCAAGGGAGCATTTTCATAGATTAAAAAAAACAAAAAAAAAAACAAATTACTGTCATTTAACCATGTTGATGCACAATGTCCAGTGCAAGAATTTAATTAATTGCACACAATTATAATGCCAGCAGTTTGCCAGAGAGATATATACAAACGTATACTTATACAGAGAGTATAAGTGCCTAATTGTGCTGTCAAGTCCCCTGCCAAACTGTGCAGTCTACAGTAGAATATCATTTTAGGGTCACTCAGGTGGTAATTTGACTAAAATAGATCATATTAAATATTTCGCTAGTCTATCTGGCACTCCACTTTACAATGCTGAGGTCACACTAAAAAGGCCCTCAGTAATTTTTGTCAGATTTTCAGGAGATTCATTCTTTTGTCCTCCATTGAAGAACACAAAAATATTAAGCAGCAAATATTAAGCAACTGTTTTCAGCATTGATAATAATAAGAAATGTTAGTTAAACACCAAATCAGCATATGTTTACCATGGCCTTACAAAGAATTAAAGAAATACAGAGGTCCAAACACTGAGCTTGCTTGGGAGGTTCTGAAAAAATGTGTTAACCCTGATCGACTTATTATGTGCATTTTAAGTTGTCTGAGGGCAAAAAAAAAAAAAGGATAACAATTGCTTTAAAACCAAGTCTTTTTCACTTTTGTCTGTCAGTGAAAAAAAAAAACACATGGTCTGGAAATATCCATTCCAACCTCGGAAGACCACTGGGACGAGGTGTGATAATGCATTGTACTCTCACAGTTACGCTCTGCATCGGCTGCCTTCACAGCTTCAGGCCACTACCAGGTTATGCCCTATGGGCTGGCAAACTCACCCTCCGTTCTGTCAAAGACTGGCCACAGCTGTCTTCTGTCAAAGAATTACAATGCTTCTTAGGCTTTGCCAATTTCTACAAAAGATTCATTGCACACTTCAGTAAGATCAGTGCTCCGTTAACCACTATGCTTAGAAACGGGCCCAAGTCTCTGTCCTGGGATCCAGCTGCTACGAAGGCCTTCCAACTTCTCGCTTTTTGCGCCTGTCCTACCCTGTCACATCCAAATCCTAACCTACCTTTCTTCGTGGAAATAGATGCCTCCACTATAGTAGGAGCGGTCCTCTCTCAGCGGCAGGGGGAGCCACCCAAACTCCATCCATGTGCCTTCTTTTCCAAGAAACTATTCCCGGAGGAGCAGAACTATTACATTGGTAATCGGGAACTTCTGGCAATCAAGTTGGCTCTGGACGAGTGAAGACACTGGCTGGAAGGAGCTAAACACCCTTTTAAAGTTATTACAGACCATTGAAACCCGGAATATCTCCGAGACACGTACATCTCACTTTTTGACAGTTAAAACTAAAGTGTCATCCTTGAATTCATGCTCGGCTTCTGTAGAACATAACAGAAATTTCCACCTTCTTCGATTTGATTGGTCATTTTAGTAGTTTTGACACTGACAAAAGCATTTTGAAAAAATACATGTAACACTAAAGAAAAAATTCAGACTCCTATACCTCCAAAAACTCCCAAAACATCCATGTGAAACAATTCCCAACTCAGGAAAAACAGAAAAAAAAAAACTGTTCTGATCTGCCACCAAACTTGGCAATGGTAATTCACACCAGGAAAACAAATGAATATAATTTTTGCTCACCAACAATGAATACACTACACTCTAAAAACTGCTGGGTTAAATATGGACAAAACCAGGGATTGGGTTGTTTTTACCCAGCCATTTTTTTCAACCAATTTTGGATTAATTTTTTTAGCCAGCAATATAGTAATATAGTAAAAGGCGTGTTTTTGCTCANATGTAACACTAAAGAAAAAATTCAGACTCCTATACCTCCAAAAACTCCCAAAACATCCATGTGAAACAATTCCCAACTCAGGAAAAAACAGAAAAAAAAAAAAACTGTTCTGATCTGCCACCAAACTTGGCAATGGTAATTCACACCAGGAAAACAAATGAATATAATTTTTGCTCACCAACAATGACAACAATGATTTTACTAAGCAAAATCTTTAGAGAGATTCTTCCTGGCATCAATATGTTTACATTGTGCATTGACTAATGGATTGGTCTGGAAGACAAACTCTGACACTTTTTAAAGTATATACCCAAATACCGAAGTCTAGCTGTTGCTGGTTTAATAATTAATTAAAATATTTTGGGGGTGCAGAAAAATTGCAGGGCATCCTTCATGATGCTTGACTGATAAATTAGACATAGTTTTCCACAGAAGCCTTTAAATTTGATGATTGAGATATTTCTTGAGATGTGGTGATATGCATTTTCTTGACTTACGTTTGCAACATCTGTACATGATGACACATGAGGCATTGGTGTAAGAGTGTGTGTGTGTATGTGTTAGGTAGGGGGTTGCTGGGGACAGAAGAACTGTTCCAGTAATGAGGCCTTTTATAAGCTTTAATTTGTGGGCCTCCCCTGGGGCAGACTTGTAGATGAAGACTCGCTTCATTCTCTCTCTCTCTCTGATACAGCCTTTTGCTATTCTGCATTTGCCATTAGGCATGAGTAGTAGTTGTAAGTTTCTTATCAATAAAAAGATTATGTGCTCAGCCCTGCATCCCTTTAGAGGCACCTGGGTATTGATCACAACATCATTTTATGAACACAGAATGGATTTGTGCTGTACAAATATTCTAAAGTAAATCATTATTATAATGCACTGTATTTTATATATAGTGCTAGGTAGTTTGGTTTACATTGGTTTTTGTTAAAGGGAAAAAAGTTAATATTGTACCCACTGGCAATGCAATGTGAATTCTAACATTTTTTTTCATCAGAGGACACAGAATTTTAAAAAGCTGAGAGTTTTTTACCACCCCGTTTGACGGTTTTGGCACCTGATAAAAATGATCCATGCGCGAGGATAATGATGACTGACAGCTCATCACGGACAGAAGTCGCACCAGGTCACATTTTGTTACCTACACCAGTTCAAATAACATATATTTCAAACCTGAGGTGTTTGATGCTTAGTTACCAGTTTGATCCTGTTGAAATTGAGGAAATGCGTTTAGATGTTTGGCTTTTCTTCTAAAGTTGTCTGGAGATAAGACTCAAAGTCTCATTGTTGACGGTGAGATTAGAGAGCTAGACCATGGTTTCAAGTCTGAGACAGCTAGCCAGTTACTGGCTGACATTAAAGCTTCGCCCAAAGACTTATTTCAGTCTAAACAAGCTAAAAGAAATTTCTATTCTAGAGTTTCACAGTATTGATTCTCTGTAGCACAGTACTGTCAGAGTGAAATATAAAGCAAGAAATGCAGCTCCTACAAGGCAAATCACTAAACCATTTTGGCCTCATTTTGAGGACCTGCTGCTACTAAATTCCCATTATTGTCAATACTTAAAAAAATTCTGTAGAGCATGTAAACAAAATACCTTGATTAAAGAATTTCAACATGCTTACAGTCATTACTGTCTGTCTTTCTTCTCTTTCTCACTTCTTTGAGGTGTAGCGCTCCTGGGATGATATGAAAAGCTGCTTGATTCTGTTCATCACCTGTTTCCCACTACTCCCGTTTCTCTCCGATCTCCTCACACTGTCTATCTGCAATACGTTTACGGGCATGGATCCACAAGGGGGGGTGGAGAGCACAATTTGTAAGTAGAAAATATTGGTTTGCCTCATCGCCTGTGGTTATGTATTGCCCATTCTGGGTTCTTTTTTGTTCGATTTTCTCTCTTTCTCTCTCTTTCTCTTTCTCTCTATCTCTCTCTCTCTCTCTTTTATTTTGCCCACATCTTTTCATGTTTGCACGTCACTTGTACATCACACGTTTGAGAAATTCCACTGCGCTTAGCTCCAGGCACCCTGAGTACAAATACTTACATAACTTTCTGATGTGTTTTGCAGAGGCATGCAGGCTGATGGGGCAACATTTGAGAAATGTGCCAAGACCCTCAGTAGGCAATCTTCACCTATTCAGAGAAGAAGAAGTGTTAGGAGCTTGAAAGGTGAAAACTCACAGTTTTTTATTGTGAATATATATAATGGTGAGAAATGTAGAGACGTAACTAGATTTATTTAAATAATAAAATTAGTAAATCAAATCACACAATTAGCATAAATTACAATAAATGTTTAGTGCAAACTACTTTTCCTAAGATTGCCTCCTGTCTTTGTCAAAATGTGGCCTGCTAAATGTCCCTTTGGCGGTTTTGAAGCATCCTGCAGTGTGCTTGGATGTAGTTCAGAAGCCCGTCTGCCCACTGTGATCTATTTCTTAAGTGTCTTAATTATGGTCCAACACTCCTGTGTCATACTTGTGATTTACTCAGATGAGCTTGGTTTCACAGCATGCTAACTTTAGACAAAAAAAGTCTCTTGAAAATAAACTACCGTTGCAAAGTTTGGTAAGATATTTGAATGTTTTTTTGTTTTGTTTTTTTGTTTTATTGTTTTTTGTTTTTTTGGGTGGGGGTGGGGGAGTCTTGTGTGCTTACCAAANTCCTGTGTCATACTTGTGATTTACTCAGATGAGCTTGGTTTCACAGCATGCTAACTTTAGACAAAAAAAAGTCTCTTGAAAATAAACTACCGTTGCAAAGTTTGGTAAGATATTTGAATGTTTTTTTGTTTTGTTTTTTTGTTTTGTTTTTTTGGGTGGGGGTGGGGGAGTCTTGTGTGCTTACCAAACTATAAAAATATAGTAAAACTAGTAATATTGTAAAATATTATTACAAAAAACTGCTCTCATTTTAATGTATTTAAAATGTAATTTATGGCAAAGCTGAATTTTCAGCATCATCAGCCTACTCCAGTCTCCAGTGTCACATGATTTTTCAGAAATCATTCTAATATGCTGATAGGGTTCTCAAGAAACAAAGCTGCTTAATATTTTTGTGTGGAAAACGTAATACTTTTTCAGGATTCCAAAAGGAACATTGTTTATTTGAAATAGAAATCTTTTGTAAAATTGTACATGTATTTATATCCTTGCCAAATAAAAGCATTAATTTCTTTCAAAAAAATCTTATTGTCCTGAAACTTTTAAACAGCCTATGCCTAGTGAACCAATAGCCATTATAGTCAGAGAACAAAGCCTTTGTTTTATCAGTCCCTATAATGGTCAGTTTCACCTGTAAATAATCGCATGCGCCAGCCCATTTTGCTGTGTTCTGTATCTTTTCTCCAAATCCCACTTTTCCCCTCCATCAATCAAAACAGAGGCAGCCTGCAGACTGGGACTGGGGCGAACAATATGTTTTGACCTTAAGTACCGCCCCCCAGCTTGCCTTTTGGCACACGCCCCGCCCACCCGCCTCTCTCTTGCCAGAGCCGCCTCAGAATCAATAGCAGAGTGACACAATACAAACGAGCAACGACCGCGCATGCATCACACACACACACACACACACACACGCGCGCGCGCGCGCATGTGAAGAAGGAAGGATTTTAGGTTAGGGATGCTATGCCTCCTTAAAACGGAGAGTGTCACACATTACAGCTATAAGACTACCGGCATTAGCACCAATGAGGCGGATAAGCTTTAATTATTTTCGCCCCGTGTGGCTCTCCATGGCTCAGCGGTCAGCTCTGACTATTGTTTACTCAAAAGCGCTTATTAGTCCGGCCTTGGGGAGCTCGCATACTTCCCCCACTCCCGCCGCACTCCATCTACTGTGGCAAAATTGCGTTAATTTGCCCAGCGAGAATATTAACTATATTATATCAAATAAATGCCACCGACAATTCGCTAGCCAGAGCTGTGACTTCGTTTTAATTGATTTCCTTTCATTCTTTCTGCCCACGTTGATTTGGTTTCCTCTGATAGAATGTTTATTAAAAGCATTACATAAAGAAATATATAAATGTATTATTGCTCGTCAGTGGAAAACACGCATTGTTATTAGAGGAATGAATGCTGCATATACGCAGATGTTATTTTCGCAATCTTGATTTATAGGTTTGAATGATCCTCTAAAAACCCAGCTGGACCATAATCCTGAAATTGTTTCAGCGGGTCTGTTTGAATAATTTGCTAAATGTATTTCTTTATTTAAATATAATAAAAAATAAAATAAAAACTCCTGCAGAGAAGGAAACTTAAAAATTTAAGAGCCATATATATATTGTGTGCATGTGTGTGTGCGTGTGTGATTCAAAATATCAAAATATTGAGAAAATCGCTTTTAAAGTTGTCCAAATGAAGTCCTTAGCAATGCATATCCACTCACAAAAATACATTTTTGATATATTTACAGTAGGATATTTACAAAATATCTTCATGGAACATGATCTTTACTTAATATCCTAATGATTTTTGGCATAAAAGAAATATCGTTAATTTTGACCCATGCAATGTATTGTTGGCTATTGCTACAAATATACCCGTGCTACTTATGACTGGTTTTGTGGTCCAGGGTCATAAAGTTTTTTAACCTTATATATCTGTCTATCTATCAATTGATCAATCTATAGATCGCTAGATAGACAGACAGACAGACAAACAAACAAACAAAAAGAAAGAAAGAAAGAAAAAGACTGAAGGTGAGAAAGATGAAAGGTTGAAGGGGCTTTGTTTCTGCCTCTATCACAATCAAACCATATAGCACATCATACATTACATCCTTAGACTCAGTCAAACACATGCTCCCGACCTCCACTCATATGTCCCCTTATGGCCTTAGGGGGAGAAGAGGAGGGGTGGGGGGTGTGGGGGGTNGTCTTGAGTATAATCACTCATTCGGGGGTCTGGTGCAGAAGCATACAGTAGATGCACTGCACTAAGGTACTCTCGTCTCGCAGCCTCCCTTTCTCTTGCCCCACTGGTGGGACGCCTCCCAACATTCCCCATCAAAGTCCTCCTTTACTCCAGCTGCCAAAAGATGACAGGGGGACAAGCTCTTTGTTTCTCTCTTCTGGGCCAGGCATAGTTGCCTGTAGATAGGGCAAATGGGGATGATCATGAGCTGCACAAAGCATTTTATTTGATTCAGGCAAAATTAATGTACTTTATGTGAAGGGTTTATGTGCACTCAGTAATATTTGTAACTCCATTCATCACCAAGTTATGGTTTAATACTGTGGTTTTCAATCCTGGTCATGGAAATTTTGTATGGACATTCAGCTGATGATCTGAATCAAGTGCATTAAAGAAGTAAAACATGTCAAATGTAATGTGCTGGAGAACCCCAGCACCAGGATTTAAAACCACCGGTTTAATATATTATGGTTTAATAATAATTTCTTCCAGAAAAGTGTAGATGAAGAGGGTTAAAGAGCATGAGCAAATTTGTATCTACTCAACTTTGATCCACAATCCAATTATTATATTATTACAATATCATCTGTCATAGCGCAATAATATTCCTATAATGCTGTTTACATGGAGATAATTGGTAACTCTGATTTCATTGGACTTCTGGAGTAGACTATTTATCAATTTCAAGTTTATTACTCACCCTCATGTTGTTCCAAACCCGTAAGACCTTCGTTCATCTTCGGAACACAAATTAAGATATTTTTGATGAAATCTGAGAGGTATCTGAACCTGTCTTTGCCGTAACTTTATATATTATATGGTTGATTAGGGTCCCTATCACCCTCTTGTTTTGTTTTGTTTTTTTGTTTTGTTTTGTTTTCATGTACTTTCATTTGTTTCTCTTTGTTACCTGTTTCCTTTGTTTCATTCTCTCTCTTTGTTGGTTACTATGGTTTTTGATACCTGTTCCTATTTGAGTTCATTATCCTTGTGTATTTAAGTCCCTCAGTTCATTCAGTTCAGTGTCCGGTATTCTTTGTGCCATGCATCCTGTTTCGTTGTGTTTGCACCCGTTTGGATATCTGTTTTGCTTTATTGAATAAACCAAGCTGTTTTGAACTACTTTGCATATCTTTATCATCATTGGGCTTAAAAAATAACAGTTTTGTTGACCATCTGGCTGTACATTATCCCACTTATTGCATTGCTATTTACTGAAGAAAAAAATACATGGTCATGAAAAGTGATTTAAATTCAAATTATTATACCATTTTAATTTAGATTAGTTTAAAACCTTAAAGGCTAAGAAAAAAAGTCCATTACAAAATAGAAAACAATCTGCCTATTAGCAAGACAAACAATGCAAAAATATCCCAATATTAATTTATGTTTTATTGTTCATCTGCATTTCCTTGTCCCATGTCATTTTATTTCTTATCCCGTCCTTAATGTTTCTTACAGCACTTTTTTCTAGCAACATTTTTTTTATTTAACTACTTCTATGTATCAAAGGTTTTATGTTCACTATAAAAGTAATATTGATGTCTTAACTTTTAACCCAGTCAGTAATATTGCAAGATAGCAACAATGACCTATTCTATACTTACATTTGTAAGAAGACAGAGAGGCCAAATCTCTCAGGGATTATTACATTTACAATGAAAGAAATGTCCATATTTGACAACTTAAACTTTTGTTTTAATACAATGTAATTAAACAGAATCGTGCTGAAATGTGGATGGCATCATTTACTAATGTGCTGAGCGGAGTCACAGCTTAGTGTCGCAAAAGGGGAACCCAATGCAGGAAAGTGAGCAGTTGTGGGGCCCATCTCTTGCCATTAGGTTTAGCTGTACTCTGAGAGCTGTCAACAGAAGGCGCATTGAGCTGCCAAGCCTCTCTCTGACTGCTCACTCGCCTGCAGCACGCCCCAAGCTCCTCTTTGACTCAAAGTGCTCATTTCTCTTCTGTTCCCTTCATTCTTGTGTTCCACTAACACAGAGTGGGGCTGCCTCTCATTTTGTGTCACCGAGCGTGTGACACTGCGGGTGTGTGTGTGCGTGCATGTGTTTATGGGATTGGCATCAATAAGAAGACGAGTATGTGATGCATTTGTGTATCATGTGATGTAAATCACTGAACACTTTTCACGTTCCTTTGGGGTTTCAAGCAATGTGAGTGTTCTCTGCGTGAACAGGACCATGTACTGAATGATAAGTGCTCAGGGTTCAAAAAGTACAACAAAAATACACCCACAATACCTTGAGTTCTATGCATTATTCAGACTGGGGGGAGTACTTTATTGCAGATTATGAAAGTTAATGTTTGGCTAGTTAGACTTTTTTTCTTTTTTCTTTTTTTCTTTTTTAAGTTAGTTAAAAATGCATCAAATTAAATTCATAAAAAATACTTGATCACACATTTTGTCTAATGATGCCTGATTGAAGTGGTAACTGTATGGACATTTAAAGTCTCATTAAATTATGAAATTCTTGAAAGTAGTTTTTGCATGAGTAGTTTGACAATCTTATATGACCTTTTACTTTTTTGATTCAAAGCTCTTTTGACTTTTGACTCAATATATATATATATATATATATATATGTGTGTATGTATGAGCAATATCACACAAGTAGGAGTGTGATATGGCTCTATATAAACACATCTGTGATTAGGCCAGAGGCAATCACTGCTGTGCTGATATAGAGCCATACTGCCCATTCTGTTGACTCTTATTTTGACATTCTGCTTTGTTTTGGTTACTTCCTGTTTCCCTGCTCTGTTAAGTTTTGGTTTCCTTGGTTTCTGATTATGACCATGCCCCGCTTGTTTCTATGGTTACTTATAATTATTACTTGTATCTCATTTAGTTCCCTTTATATCTCTTGCATATATACTCCCTGTTCAGTTCAGCCGTCTGTCAGTTATTGTCTTTATTTAATGTGTGGTTTCCTTATCTCCTGTGTGCTCATAGTGATTTCCTGTGTTTTTGAATTTATTATTAAAGATGGAACCAGCAGCAGCTTTCACCAACCTCCACCATAAAGGACTTCCTCTATGGGAATATTACCTTCACTTTTGTGAGTAGGCAAAGTTATCTAATTTGGATGACACAAGTCTTAAGACTTGTGGGTCAGCACGCAGATGGCCAGTTGGTGGATTTCCCAGAGATGAGCTTCACTTAGAGAGAGTACATTCTTATCTGTGTAGAGCCTGCTTACCTGTTTGTGAGGGGTTTCTCATAATCCAATCCAGTACCTATGTTCATAATGGACCCAGATACAGATCCTACGTCCGCCATGGACCCAGTGCTTGAGTCCACTACCGCCATGGAGCCAGAGCCTGCAACCAGGACTGTCTCGGAGCTTGTGCCCACTGCCCAGTCCATGCCGAGCCGAGAGCGGATTACTGCCTGATAGAATGATGGTCCGCGGATCCAGGTCCTACCCTAGTCCTCACCATTGAACTTTCTCCTCCGCCAGTCCAGTCTGGATCTAGATTGGATATCTGCCCCAGCTTGGCACGGTGATGCGGATTCCCCAGCTTCACCTCAGGCCTCTAGGCCCATGACTCCACCTTGGTCTGTCAGCCCGTCAGCTTCGCCAGGCTCCTCCTTCCCTCCAGCTATGCCTTTGTTCTCACTCCCTCTGGCATCACCCCAGTCTACCAAGCCCCAATCTCCACCTCGGTCCCTCAAGACAGTGGCTCCATCTAGAAATTGCAGTGTCGCTCTGGACTGTTGTCCTCTCAGCCCAGCCTGGATCTCTACCCCCCCTGGCTCGGCCTCTGTTGGTCAGTCCCCCGGTTCCGCCCGAACCGTCAGCGAAGCCTTCAACCATGGCTCCTTCCTCCATTGGCTCTGCCATGGAGTTTTGCTCTGCCAGCTCTTCCAGGTTCCTGTCCGTCACCATCTCTGTGCCAACCTCCAAAAAAATTATACTATATATAATTATATATATACAATTATACTGAGTATGTGCAATCCCTAGGATCGAACCCATGACCTTGGCATTGCTAGTGCCATGCTCTAACCACTGAGCTACAGGAAAGCCTACTATATATACTATACATATATATAAACATTAATTATGACTATATAAAATTAATTACTTTATTAATTACTATTAACTTGAAAATATTTTTGTAAATGATGATTATACTTGTTAAGTTAAAGTACAAGGAAAACATTTTGCATAAAATGTTATTTATTCAAAATAATTATAGAAAATGGTATACACAATTTTAAAAATTGTTTGAAACCAACATCAATGCAGAGATCATATTTCTTAACTTTTTTTCCCCATCCCAATTATCATCATATCCTTTATACATCAGAAATTATTATTTGTCTTTGAACAAAGCATAGTATTACAACAATATTGAGAGTAAATTTACAATATTTTCCGTATGATAATGGTCCCTTTGTAAGCTTGATAATCTGGTATTCCCAAAATCTTTGTGTTTATTCTTCATGCTGGCCACTGTCCTCTTAGCCCTGGCATGTCTGGCTGCCCGCCACAGGGTCAGCCCACTCAAGCAGAATTTAAAGGGGACCCTTTGAACTTAATAGGTTTTGACTGGCATGTGTTACATGCTTCAGTGCACCATTGATTGATCGCTTGTTTGCTAAATCACTGCTGGTTTCCTCTGTTTGGCAGACTGGTGACACAAGTGTGGTCACTTCAGCTCTGAGAGAGCATAAGAAAGAGAAAAAATGGGTAGATTTATTGTAAAAACAAAACAGAGGAAGTACCAATGAGGAAAAATGGCAAAATAAAACATAACATTTGGAATGCAAAGAGAGTGAAATTAGATCATAGGGAAAAAAAGACAGAATGATTAGAAAATATGAGGATGATTCAGTCCTGTTTATGGACATTAAATGGAAGAGCTAGCTATCTAATCAATGCTTTGGAGCATCTACACTTGCTATGCCCCTCCTTTATAGCCTCTCTCTCAGATGGCTTTTTACAGCTATGAGGACAGGAGGGAGGTGCTGAGAGGTCACCTCTAAGGATGAATGCCATACAGTTAACCACAGAGGCTTCACTGTATGACACATTCCTCCTTATCTTCCATTGAGTGCGATATACACCTCTTCAGCACCAAGCCTTTTATCTGTTTGAGCTGACAGGGAAGCACTGATCAAATATGAGGGTAAAGTCTGTCCTTTTAAATTGTTTGATACAAAATAGAAAATTGACATCTATATATTAAAAGTTAGTGAGTATGGTTTCATTCACTAATTTAACAAATGTACTGAACATTTAGCAAAGTCATTTTTATTCATTAAAGATGCGTTAAACTGATCAAAAGTGACAGTAAATGTCTCTATAATGTAACAAAAGATTTCAATTCCAAATAAAAGCTGTTTTTTTTTTCATTAAAGAAAAATGTATTGCTGTTTCCACAAAAATATCAAGCAGCACAACTGTTTTCAACACTAATAATAATAAGAAATGTTTTCTTAAGCAGCAAATCAGCATGATTTCTGAAGGATCACGTGACACTGAAGACTGGAGTGATGGCTGATAACAATTCAGCTTTGCCAACACAGGAATAAATTACATTTTAAAACATATTTAAATAGAAAACAGTCATTTAAAATTGTAATAATATTTAACAATATTTCTGTTTTTACTGTATATTTATCAAATAAATGCAGCCTTGGTGAGCATAAGAGACTTCTTTCAAAAACAAAAAAAATCTCACCAATACTACCACATCAGCAAACTTCATTTACCCAGTTAATTCAAATTTGAGAAAAAGAACAGAATATAAATATAATCATCATCATTAAAAGTTATCATTCTTAGTTTATCATTTTGTAATCGCACATATACCAATTCATTCACAGAGCACGTTTAATTTACTGTATTCCCCCAAATCATCTGCTCAAAGCTCTGGGTATTTCTTTTTTTGCCATGGGAAACTATCTAAAGTAAACAGTGTCTAAGTTGATTTAAGAGATTCACTTCTCCCTATGAACATTAGTTGAAACATGTTGATCTTGTATTGATTTGTGCTCCCCTGGACAATTGCATAGCCAGTAGTCTAAAACACAGAGAAGCTCGACACAGCGGTGAGAGCAACAGTATGGGTACGACCGCTGGGGTTAATTGTCTAATTAAATTGACTAAACAAGCATATGAATTGAGACTCAGCAACCCACCCACGCCTCATTGGCTAAAAGACAGAACTGCATTAAACTGGAGATTGGCTACAAGCTTAGCATCAAAATTGCGAGTCATGTTGTTTGCCCAAGAACACAATCGACTTCCCAGAATTTTAGAAAATAAGAGAATTGTGGTTTTGTTGGTTTTATTTGTTAACAGATCTTGTTTTTAATTTGCACAGGTTTGCAATGTCTGTTTTCTGATTCCTTTTATCTTATCCAGCTATTTTCCCTCTTTTCTTGACTTGAGTGCTGGGAAGCCGTAATGAACTCTCGAACGCTGCTGGATGGTCGATCCATTAGAGACTTTGGTGTTGAGATGAATTACCTTATCCAACCTGCCTTCCCCTACAGAGCAGCCAGGGAGATCCATCATACTCAGCACAGGAGGAGAGCCACGGATCAGAACCGACACTAGAACACCAAGATGCTGTACTTAAGAGAACAACACAAAACACTTCTAAGGATTTCAAGCATTTGACACATTCAAAGCGTCTGGTAATACTATCAGAAGTTTTATGATAGTAATGCAATGCAATGTAAGCTGCAGGAGTAACCTCTAAAGCTTTTGGATATCTGGGAAACTGTTTCCAGCATAGCTACAAACGGATAGAACATTAGTTGAATGTAAACATGAAAACAACACATGAAAGAACTGAATTAATATCATATATATATATATGTATATATATATATATACAGTATAAAAAGTGTGCTGCCACACTCTAAAAATTAACAGTGGTTTAAGCAGTTAGAGTACTTTCATCAAGCAGCCTCTCAGCCATTGATGTGTATATCTACAGTTTGTGCTCCAGGTTGCTAAGCAACAATAATGATAGTGACCTTTTGAAATATCACTGGGATATGCTCCCCCTGGTTTGAAGACCATGAGCACCCGGTTCTCAGGTAGATCAACTTATGTGTCAGACTTTTTGATTATACAGTATACTAAATACAAAATATTTGCGTGTGTAGCAATAGCCAATGAACGTTACTGAACTGTTATTCGTGCACATGTGAGGTGGTGTACAAATATATTAGCACAAATATTAAAATTTTAGCAGTAATAATTTATAATCTTTTTTTGATCATTTTCTTATATATTTACAGTTTAAATGTACACTACCACTACTACTCAAAAGTTTGGGGTCTGCAACAATTAATTTTTTTTAATAATAGTATTTCTAAATAATAGCTACTTTTATTCAAAAAGAATGCCTTAAATTGTGATAGTGAAGACATTTACATTCCTATATAAAATAAATGCTGTTCTTTAGAAATATATTTGATTCAATTTCTTTTGTATTCTGAGACATTTCCTGACAAAAATTTATTTTCACAAAAATATCAAGCATCTGTTTTCAACATTGATAATAATAAGAAATGTTTCTTAAGCACCAAATCAAAATATTAAAATGATTTTTGAAGGATCATGTGACATTGAAGACTGGACTAATGATGCTGAAAATTCTAATTTGCCATCACAGAAATAAATTACAATTTAAATTATATATATAAAAAAAGAAAAATATTTACAATTTCATAATATTACTGTTTCTATTGCATGTTTGATTAAAAAATACAGCCTCTGTGAGCTTCTTTCAAAAACATTAAAATATCTTACCAACCCCAAATTTATGAATGGTAGTGTACACTTCCATATCTATTCTGATATATTCAAAAAAAAATAAAAAATCTTACAAATGAATAGTGCATCAAAATCAAAGTGAAATAACCCCATGAAGTGTATATTCCCCTGGGTAAAGCTTCAAGAGCAGGTTAACCTCCTTTGTGTTCAACGACCCATACTGTAGTACTGTAGGTCTTATTGTTATTCTGCAGCATAGGTATATTTGATAGGGACAACTATAAACATTTCCTTGCCTGTTTGCATTTTAGTCTCTGGAGGGCAATACTCTGGAGTTTTGAATAAAAAATTATGTTATTACTGCATTGTTCTGAGGATGTCTGCTTGTGAAAATAGACAAATATATGAGTAAACACAGGAATGAATTCAATCACACGAATATATTGTTTTCTCCTCCCTTCAAATAGGATTGTTACTGTGTGCTAAAAGCAGGGACGTCTATGAAGTTAATGATATCAGATAATGTGTCTTTACTATCAGCTGGAGATCACCAGTGAGTATTTCAAGCAAAAATAGTGGAACCAAGAAGAGTTTAGCTCAAAAGCAATGCCTAGACGGTTGTGTTTCTAACCATTTATGCGAATGGCAAACTTGTGTTTCTGTTTTCCTCTTGGAGAACTCCAGTGACATGCAGCCTCGGTTGTATATCTCTATTCATAATTGATGGCCTGAGCCCAGACTAACACTTCAGCCCACTACACATGTAATACAGATTCAATCCATGTCTCAGATCCTACACCATGTCTAAACTGAAACACCGAAAACAAGATCTGCCTGTCTGTGGACTATAATGTGCTGTCACAGGTGAGTTATGTATAAGTATACCCCTATATGTAGAATTCAACCAAAATCTCCAGCCATCTCTTTTGTTCCAGTGAGACTAAGGTAGTACAGTGTTCAGGCAGTACTAAAAACCTTTGCTGACATTCAAAAACGTCCATCAGGGTACAAGACAGCTTGATTTTGAAAGGACAGGGGATGTGGTCCACTACATGTTTGTAGGTCCCCAGGCTCTGGGAACAGTTCAGCAAGGACAGACCTCTTACCCTCTGTTCCCATAGCAACAAAGGCCTTGTCATCCCTAGCCGAGTGGATGTCACTGTCCTTCTCTAACTCCATAATGGGTTTGACCTCTGATCTCTGTCTTTCACTGCTCAAAGGGCGTGACACTCCTTAAGTGTGAAAACACAAACTTAACCAAACGCACTGTCCACCAAATCAGCCAAAACACCTTCTACAGTAAGGGTTAAAGCAGACTCAGCACTGTCAGATAGTAAGCATTTTAAAGGGTTAGTTCACCCAAAAATGAAAATTCTGTCATTAATTACTCACCCTCATGTCGTTCCACACCCGTAAGACCTTCATTCATCTTTAGAACACAATTTAAGATATTTTTCATAAGATCTGATGGCTCAGTGAGGCCTCCATTGACAGCAAGATAATTAACACTTTCAATGCCGAGAAAGCCACTAAAGACATATTTAAAACAGCTCATGTGACTACAGTAGTTCAACCTTAATGTCATGAAGCGACGAGAATACTTTTTGTGTGCCAAAAAAACTAAATACCCACTTTCTTCAACAATATCTAGTGATGGGCGATTTCAAAACACTGCTTCATGAAGCTTCGATGCTTTACGAATCTTTTGTTTCAAATCAGTGGTTCGGAGCGTGTCTCAAACTGCCAAAGTCACGTGATTTCGGTAAACGAGGCTTCGTTACTTCATAAGTGTTTCAAAATTTCAATGGTTCACCACTGGGGGGGCGTGACTTTGGCAATTTGAAAAACACTCCGAACCACTGATTCAAAACAAAAGATTCGTAAAGCTTCGAGGCTTCATGAAGCAGTGTTTTGAAATCGCCCATCACTAGATATTGTTGAATAAAGTCGTTATTTTGTTTTTTGTTTTAGTTTTTTTGCACACAAAAAGTATTCTTGTTGCTTCATAACATTAAGGTTGAATCACTGTAGTCATATGAACTGTTTTAAATATGTCTTTAGTAGCTTTCTGGGCATTATAAAGTGTTAATTGTCTTGCTGTCAATGCAGGCCTCACTGAGTCATCGGATTTTATCAAAAATATCTTAATTTGTGTTCTGAAGATGAACAAAGGTCTTACAGGTGTGGAACGACATGAGGGTGAGTAATTAATGACAGAATTTTCATTTTTGGGTGAACTAACCCTATAATAAAAAGTGTCTTCATGAATATCAGTGCAGTTATTCAAACCATTTGATGTATGAACTTATCTTACTTTATTCAAGATCTCTTTTAAAGTGATAGTTTAACCAAAATTTTAAATTCTGTCATCAGTTACTCATCCTTATGTTGTTCCAAACTCATAAGACTTGTTCATCTTCAAAACACAAATGAAGATATTTTTAATGAAACTTGAGAGATTTCTGTCCCTCCATTGAAAGTTGATGTAACCAAAACTTTAATGCTACAAACATTTAATATAATAAATAGTTTTTATTTAGGCTTTTATTCACATGTAAACATCAATGCACATATACAGCACATTAATTATAGTAAATGGAAGCAAATGGAAGTAAAATATTTAAAATATCTTTATTTGGATTTCGAAGATGAGCAAAAGTCTTATGTGTATGGAACAATATGACAGTGAGTGATTGATGACAGAATTTTAATTTTGGGGTGAAAAATCCCTTTAATACTCCAGACAAGATATCCTCACAGCTAACAAGGAATGTTTGCAGAAATGTAAATAAAATGTTTACATAATCAAATCATTCTTACAACATCAATTTTTCAGCTGGGCATAATGGTATTTTGTGTAGGAGTATTTACAATTGCTATCTGATCATAAAAGGAGCAACCGTAAGCCGGTAAGTCAATATGTTGTCATTGATGAAAAGAGTAGTTGGGGATATCATGGTCACTGAGGAACCTGTTAAGGTCAAGAGTGCTATTAAGATACATTAATGTTTTTATTGGCAGGGAAAGAGCAGATTTCTAAACCGCACAATTGAGCGCAAAGGAACCCAGGAAGATTAGTGCCTGTTGAGGGCACTCAGTCTACTAAGTTATGTAACACAGCTGTCTGCACTAGCTTTGGATATGCTCATGCCTCCTCAGGTGGGCAGTTTGACTCTGCTTGTTGTTGTCTTTCAAAATCAGCCGTCCTTTGATTGAGATTTGATTCTCTGAAATAATGAAAAACTTTTCAACTTATATAACCTGTAAGAAAGAGAATTTAGTGTGCTAGTCCATTAAATGTCCTTGGGGTTAAAGAAAGGTGAGCAAACCATAACCTAAACCCCATTACGTTTCTATTGTCTAGTCAAGTGAATTCAGACAGTCTCAAAGGAGAAGAGAAGGAGGCCTTGATATACTGTATACAAAGCTTTGAATCTATCTATCTATCTATCTATCTATCTATCTATCTATCTATCTATCTATCTATCTATCTATCTATCTATCTATCTATCTATCTATCTATCTGTCTGTCTATCATCTATCTATCTATCTGTCTATCATCTATCTATCTTTCTGTCTATCATCTATCTATCTATCTATCTTTCTGTCTATCATCTATCTATCTATCTGTCTATCATCTATCTATCTTTCTGTCTATCATCTATCTATCTATCTGTCTGTCTGTCTATCTATCTGTCTGTCTGTCTGTCTATCATCTATCTGTCTGTCTGTCTGTCTCTGTCTGTCTGTCTGTCTGTCTGTCTATCATCTATCTATCTGTCTGTCTGTCTATCATCTATCTATCTGTCTGTCTATCATCTATCTATCTATCTGTCTATCATCTATCTATCTGTCTGTCTATCATCTATCTATCTGTCTGTCTATCATCTATCTATCTGTCTGTCTGTCTGTCTGTCTGTCTATCATCTATCTGTCTGTCTGTATGTCTATCATCTATCTATCTATCTGTCTGTCTGTCTGTCTGTCTGTCTGTCTATCATCTATCTATCTGTCTGTCTATCATCTATCTATCTGTCTGTCTATCATCTATCTATCTGTCTGTCTGTCTATCTATCTATCTATCTGTCTGTCTATCATCTATCTATCTATCTGTCTGTCTATCATCTATCTATCTGTCTGTCTGTCTATCTATCTATCTTTCTGTCTGTCTATCATCTATCTATCTATCTATCTGTCTGTCTGTCTGTCTGTCTGTCTATCATCTATCTATCTATCTATCTATCTGTCTGTCTATCATCTATCTATCTTTCTGTCTGTCTATCATCTATCTATCTATCTGTCTGTCTATCATCTATCTATCTGTCTGTCTATCATCTATCTATCTTTCTGTCTGTCTGTCTATCTATCTATCTGTCTGTATGTCTGTCTGTCTATTATCTATCTATCTATCTATATATCTATCTATCTATCTATCTATCTATCTATCTATATCTATCTATCTTTCTGTCTGTCTGTCTGTCTATCATCTATCTATCTGTGTCTGTCTGTCTGTCTATTATCTATCTATCTATCTATCTATCTGTCTATCATCTATCTCTATCTATCTGTCTGTCTGTCTTTATGTCTGTCTGTCTGTCTGTGTCTATCATCTATCTTTCTGTCTGTCTATCATCTATCTATCTATCTGTCTGTCTATCATCTATCTATCTTTCTGTCTGTCTATCATCTATCTATCTATCTATCTATCTATCTATCTATCTATCTATCTGTCTGTCTGTCTGTCTGTCTGTCTATCATCTATCTATCTATCTATCTGTCTGTCTATCATCTATCTATCTTTCTGTCTGTCTGTCTGTCTATCTATCTATCTATCTATCTATCTATCTATCTATCTATCTGTCTGTCTGTCTGTCTATTATCTATCTATCTATCTATATCTATCTATCTTTCTGTCTGTCTGTCTGTCTATCATCTATCTATCTGTGTCTGTCTGTCTGTCTATTATCTATCTATCTATATCTATCTATCTATCTATCTGTCTGTCTATCATCTATCTCTATCTATCTATCTGTCTGTCTGTCTTTATGTCTGTCTGTCTGTCTGTCTGTGTCTATCATCTATCTCTCTGTCTGTCTGTCTGTCTGTCTGTCTGTCTGTCTGTCTGTGTCTCTATCTATCTATCTATCTATCTATCTATCTATCTGTCTGTCTTTATGTCTGTCTGTGTCTATCATCTATCTATCTCTCTATCTCTCTGTCTGTTTGTCTATCATCTATCTATCTGTCTGTCTGTCTGTCTATCTATCTGTCTGTCTGTCTGTCTGTCTGTCTAAGCTGTGCATATGTGATGGTGAAGAATGAGATGTCTGTATGTTGTGCTATATATGTGCTTACATAGGCTATTGATGAAGATAAAGCATGCCCCCCTTTGTATATATTGAGAAGGATGGCCTCAGTTGCAGCGGACAGCCTCTCACATCTGTTAGTCTCTGCCTCACTTATTGTATTTGATATAAGCCTCTCTGATGCTCAGTATAATGAATGTGTGTGAGTCTCACCCAGTCATTGGGATTCACCTTTGAGGCATAGAACTGTGCGTGCATATCGATCTCTTATCGTTTCCTTCAACCCAACAGCTTCTACTTACTGTGAAGTGCTCTGTGAAAACATCCCCAAGTGATCTGTTGAGTGATTACATGTACGTATGATATGTGTGAGAAAGAAAGAGAGAGAGCAAAAAAGCAAAGCAACACATACTGTATGAATTCACATTATGTTCTGCAGAATTGTTTTTTTGTTGTTGTTTTTTTGTTTTGTTTTTTAAGAAAAAAGATCTGAACTTGTGACAATGGACATGAATCAACCCTTAAATGGGCAGGAACATAAATACCTAATTAATGTATTGCTATTTTCACACACAATGGGACTCAAATAATACAACTGCACGTTAAACTTGAGAGAAAAAAAACATTTTTTCACCTTTTTTAGTTTGTATTTGCAAAGAAAATAATATATAAAGATATTAACTTTACCTCAAGATCAGCTGTGTTTGGATGTCATGCTGCTGTTTTACTTTTAGATAAAGATTGTGATCTAACCCTTTGACCTATCAGCAATGGCCCCCTTTTATTGTGTTTTTTTTTTCTTTCTTTTTGTGTCACTTACTGCACCCTGCAGCCATCCTATCCTCCAGTAAACAGAAACCACGAGTAAAAACATTTATCATTGCTTAAAAAAGCTGTAGTTTCCAACCATATGAAACTAATAACGAACTAGGGGAAAGGCTGGAAAATTTATATGACCAGGAATTAAGGTATTGAGACGTTTATGCTTCCTTTGATGAATTCCTTCAGCGACAATTAAAGACTTATAGCCCCATCTAGCGAACTGTTACGGAACAGCACAGGCATTGACTGTGGGACCGAATGTTCGACAGCGGAACAATGGTAAGTTGTAGAAAGAGCCACACGTGACCATTTAAGATTTATATGTGTTTATTAATGTTTAACTTAAAAAAAAAACGACCAAAAAAAACACATAAAACAACTGGCTCAAACTCAGGAAACATTAAGGTAAGACTATACCAAGAATACACATGCTCTCGCACAGACAGAGATTGTTAGTTTTTATTTGTTAGCGTATATAAACTTTTAATTACGGTCATAACTCGATTATGTGGGAATTAAAAAAGGGTTCAATGACGTCACGCTCCCATGCGCGGCAACCTTTCGCGCCAGTCACCTCATCTCGTGCCCTTCTGACCTTTGTTTTACAATAGTTGAATGGCAAAGAAGCGAACGCAGGCTATAAGCCTACTGGGAAAAGTAAGAAAAACAAAGAACAACAGAAATTAGGCTACTGACCTGATAGATTTTTCCAATTTGTATGACTTTATTTCCTTAATGATTCTTCTTTCCAAGACATACTTAAAAGTGATGGCTGATAATTACCCAAGTAGCCTGTGGAACTCTCTCTCTATCTATCTATCTATCTATCTATCATAGACAGATAGATAGATTCGGGTTAAATTAGGGGGACTGCCAGCTTGTAGGGGGAAAAGCAGTGAAAGAGAAGGGAAAATGGCAAGCATGTATAAATGAGAGAGAAGGTGGCGCACTTTTTAGAAATTAGCCGTCAGCAAGCACAAAGCATGCACCTTTCATATTTTAATCAGTGTCTTTCATTCTACCTGCTGGAAAACAATCTGTGATCAGGGGGAAAATAACCAAAAGAGAAAAGAGGGACTCTAATGCTATATGACAAAAGTGCTACTTTGATACGTGCGACTTCTCCTCTCGTTAAG
The DNA here is from genome assembly GCA_003731715.1 of Anabarilius grahami. Classification (NCBI taxonomy): domain Eukaryota; kingdom Metazoa; phylum Chordata; class Actinopteri; order Cypriniformes; family Xenocyprididae; genus Anabarilius; species Anabarilius grahami. Next base: position 2,983,912 of record RJVU01049572.1, read on the forward strand.
GCGTTAAATGTAACTGATAAGATAGAATAAGAAAATAGATGCGGAGAGGGCTGTCGTCTTTTAAGTGCTGAGAGAGGTGTCAGGTTGAAACACAAGCCACTTGCCTCATTCTGTCTTTTCCATTGTTTCCTTTTCCATAATATGAATATTGAAGATCATATGTGGAGATAGTCTCAGTGTATTACAGTGCACGCACAGATAAAAAAAATTATTAGTATCTCCCCTTTTTTTTTTTTTTTTAA
>RJVU01049572.1:2988216-3022010 GCA_003731715.1 Anabarilius grahami
CAGCAGTTTTTAACATTTTTCAAAGTAACACACCCAAATTCCACTGTTTGCAATGAATTAATAATACCCGCCATGTCACTGAAGTCTCACACATTCTTTAATCAGTGTGCATGAAACAGAAGCTTCTTGAAAGGTATTCTTTTTTCTCTCAGCATCGGAACAATTAGAAACTTAGCGAGTATCAAATGTGCCCTCATAAATCGATGTGTGGCCCCCTGGTCTGCTGGCTTCTCTGTGGTCCTGCATTTATGACTTAATATTATTTTTATGAGGTTCAAAATGACACAAAGCTAAATACTTCTTAGAAATAAAGAATGAAAATCTCATAATTTAATTTAAAAGAAAAACTAAGATTGATAAAGCTTCAGATTCTCTTTGCAATTGACAGCGAGCAGTTTGTTCCTTTATTTCAGAGAAGGAAAACTGTTGTGAATCACACTATGGGTCCTCTCTGAAATTAAGCTGGCAATGCACTTTAAAGTCATCTTGTAAAGCTTTAAAAAATCATTACAAACCTTTCAAACTAAGTCTGTTCAAGTCATGTTTTACATAGTTAACAGCTGAATGCACTAAATGAGTGTGACCGCAGAGCACAAATCACATTTTGATGTTTGGTTTTAAAGGAATAGTTTTTGTTTTTGTACATGCTATCAAAATTTAGTCCAATTTAGTTTTGGACACCATTTGCTTTCACTGTATTGACGAAAACAGTTCTTGAGAATTTTTTCTCTTTTGTGTTCCACAGAAGAACGAAAGTCAATGAAAATAGAGGTTCATTTTTGGAGGGAACTGAATCCATTTCGTAACACACACTGTAATAAATAATCAAACATATCAACCTAATCAGAACCAAAACTTTGTCTTATTTGTTACATATTAGATTGTCTCATTTCTAACTATTTGACATCATTATTTTCTTCAAAAAAAATATGAAGCACTGAACATCCAACCTCCTTAAAAAGAGATGAATGAGATATTAATGTCAAAACAGTTACTAGAAAGGTAAAGGCAAACATGGAGCTAAAGAGGCCCTTGAAGTTACATTTGTTTTTAGTGGTTTAAACCACATTTGGACACTTGAATGCTCTTTTGCACTGATTCGTGAAAACAAAAGAAAAATCTCCTTTTCTGTCTGCTTCAAAGCACATAAAGTGTAGTAGTTAAAGTGTAAAAAGCCAGTGCTCCTTTAAAAAGTTGGTGCACATTAACCTTAGGGAAGTCAGGATACAACAGCCTGGAGGACTCACAGGTGAGGGCTGATCTAATTAGTCCCCATCAAGTATGTCATTTTTTTTTCTGTTGGAATAACGCCGCAAGGGTGGTTGAGTGGCCGAAAGCTAAGCTACCTGAAAAATAATGTATGAAAATAGACACCATAACCCGAAGCTACGGCACATTTATATGCCTGACAAGCGCCTGACATCGATGTTGAGTTGAATTCTAATTGAATTTTGCGAGACGTATGTGTAATGTTACCATTAATATGAATGCTGCCGCCCTAAATATTTTACCGACCCTCATAGATATTGTGGGCCCCTCATCTCTCTTTCTCAAAAAGAGCTAATTAATGTACTTTTTTGATAACTGAATACTTTTTTAAACATAAAAAGTCATAGGTGTACTGAAAGGGCACATTGTAGCTAGATCATATGCTTAGCGATTTTGCCATGTGCGTGTGTCCCTTAGTTGAGGAAATCAATTAATTAGCACAATTAAGTTGTTCCTGGATGTACTTCAGTCAGCAAGTCACTTTAATTTGGGATCAGATATAATCTTTTTGTTTCGAATCATGCCATTCGTCACAGCCTGCTTCCTTTCTTAAAAGCTTGTGAGTGCCACGTTTGTCTGTGGGTGAACAGAAATGCAGAGATATGGGGCGGTTGAATAATTTAGGCTCCCACAACACATGCACTTTTGCTTTTCAAGCATGAGTTATAATTTCATTAGAAACTTTGGGCTGCGTCGCTGACTAGTTAAATATTAAACTCTTCCGCTGATCACTTTCGATTAGCCATCCCTATGAAATTCCCTGAAATGTCAGAGCTGGTGTTTTTTCCCCCTTCCTCCTCCCTGTCCTACAACAAGTTCTCCTCCTCCCCTAACCCTCTTTCAAAAAATGTTTGTCGACGCAAAGGGGTACTCTGGTAATTGCATGAATTCATTTAGAATCAACAGAGGGGCTGAGACATCTGGGAGGTTTAATGGGGCCACCGCTGCAGCATGACAGCGCCAGGATGAGGAGGCTTGACTGGGCTGATTGCGAGATGATTGAAGGAATGTTTTAGCTCATTAAGAGCCGCTCGGCACAGAGGTTAGATCCTTATGGATGGAAAGTGCATGGAATGGAGAGAATATAAGTGGGACTGATGGAGCTCAGGGCCTGAGGGAGCTCCTGTAGTCAGTGTATACTGTATCGCCCTCTGCAGACACTTTGCTTTGGTCAGGCTGTGAGTGGTGAATGCAACCTGTTGTCGTGCTGTGTGTCTCAGTCTTGACTCTTTATTTGGATCTGTACTTAAGTAAAAATGCACTTTAATTCCATTAATATTTCTTTGCAGCTCTAGCTGTGGTGGTGGTGGTGTGTGTCTGTGAAAAATCTACTCTTCTTAAAGCTGATAGGTTGCTCAATTCATGCTAGCCAACCCTGCTGACATCCACATTCCATCAAGATGGCAAAGATGTACTAGAGATCTCTTGCTGAGGGCACTGAGCTAATTATAAACCAGCATCTACTTTAATCTTGCAATGACGTATATTTATTCCTGTGGTAAAGCAGTCTTCTAACTTTAGTGCATAGCTAGGAGCCTACTTGGGAAAACGAGGTACACTCACAAATAAAAGGTAAAAAGAAAGCTAACAAATTTCAAAAGGTTTCATACAAAATTCATAGTGACTTGAAGACCCCATGAAATCACTTAACAAGTGCCTGTGGTGACATATTTCATATTGAAAGAGTAGGTTTGAGTGGAACATATCAGAGGGCTTGTCACTTTGTTTTAAAATAGCAGATATGCTTTAGTTTACATCACTCCTATCAACCATAATTTTATACTTGCTAGTAGGTTGGAGATGAGGACATTCTCATTCTAGAACAGTTGTTCTCAACCTTTTGGACTCCCAAGTATTTCCAATGTCCAAGATAATATTTGAAGGACCCCCATGGAAGCTATGATATTTTCTCTAGTATTTCTGATAAAATAATGGCTAAGCCATTCCCTTTCACGGGAACATTGATGCCATGCCATAGAGTTGACGTATGGAACGCCTTGAGTGTGAGCCGGAGTCATGTGTGTGTTCTCAAGGCATTCCCATAGCAACAGCCAAGCCGTTGGCCAAGGACGCAAAAAAAGCAAAATCTTATTAGGAGCTGCTCGAAGTCGTTACTCGAACGGTGAGCTCTGTCATCGACAGGTTTCAGGCTGTGAAGAAACAGTCGGAGGTATTCCAGCTGTTTATCCCTCGCTGGATCCACCAGGCTGGCCCTTCTACCTCCCGTCCTGTGCCCATTTCCAGGAGGGAGGAACTGAAGGTTAGTGTGGGTGCCAATTTCCCCCCTCGTAAGGATCCGAGCGTCGCACCCAGTCCCAGCCTGCAGGGAGCAAGCATGACCTCAGGGCAGTTATTGCTGCTTGTGCAGCTAAAAAGAATAAGTCCTGATGCCAGGTGCCTCCCCAGTCAGCACACTCATATGGGGCCCAAAGGGGTTGCACTTGGGCTGATATTTGGGGCCCACATGGGCTACTCAACTGTGGCCTAGCTAGTTTTGTCCTCACAGGGGTTAGCCCACCTGTTTTCACCCATGTGGGACATACTTATCTGACCCAAGTGGGCCCCAGATAAGATGCCCATTTTGGCTGGGTCCTAGGGGGAGAGAAGGGGGTAGTTTGTTATCAAGCCTCCTCTCTCTCCCATTCTCTTCTAGGAATCACCCCACTACCCCCGCCACCTCTGGGGCTTCGGGGAGCGGCAGTTCCTAGCAGGGTTTCTGCCCCGTCTCCACTCATTTACATTGTTCTTTCAACTCAGTTGGCTCCTGTCAGCGAGCTGTGTCAGGGCAATGAGTTGGTTCCCCTTCCCCTATAAATGAAAGTGTAAAACTTGTTCCTCTTTCAGAGAGTTTTGAAGTCTGGAAACTTCTGCCCATCATCTCTCCTTGGGTCCTTTGAACAATAGAGAGTGGTTACATAATTTAATTATAGCGTCCCCCACTATGGTGAAGCCAGATCAAGTTCCGTTGGTCACACTGGAAATGGAGTTTCTCCTGGGGAAAGGGGCCATCAAGCATATCCCAGTGAGACTCAGGAGACTCCAGTTCATCCGTCCACTAAATTACATAGACGACTGGCTCATTCTAGACCAGTGACAAGAGATGGCGTTTCGGCATCGAGATGTCATTCTCACTCATATCAAGAAATTAGGTTTGAGTTTGAATCACAAGGAAAGTGTGCTGTTTCTAAGTCAGAGAACTACATTTCTCAGGGTGGTTTGGGATTTGACCACGATGTAGGCAGAACTGTCCTCAGCTCAGGTAGATTCCATTCTCATCATGGTAGACAGTCTTTTAGGATAGACCAGGAGATTTCCGTTCGGCGATGCCAGGTACTGCTGTGTCTTATGGCTGCAGTGGCCAAGGCAATACTATTAGGCTTGCTGCACATGAGGCCCTTCCAATGGTGGCTCAAAAACAAAGGGTTTCTTTCCCTACTAAAACCCATGTTTATGGTAAGGACCACGTGCTGAGCACTTGTGCCCTTTCTACATGGAGGAGTCCCTGGTTTCTAATCTAGGGTCCCTCCCTTGGGGTGTGTTGTTTCGCAAGATCATCACGATGAACGCCTCACTCACAGGTCTCACTCACTCTAAAGGACTGTCTTTCTAGCTCTAAGACACTTCCTCCCAGATCTCAGGGGCTACCCTGTGCTGGTGCAGACGGACAACACCTTGGTGGTCGCCTACATAAATCACCAGGGTGGGCTGCGTTTGCGCCCTTTTCAGGCTGGTGCAGAAGATCCTGCTCTGGGCGGATAGCAAACTGCTCTCCCTAGGGCAGTTTACATCCCAGGACACCTCAATATGGGAGCAGACATCCTGTCGAGGCAGGGGCTGAAGTAGGGCTGCACGATTAATTGCAATTTAATAGCAATTAAACCGCATCCGATTTGGCAAAGGCTGCGATTATTTTATGTGCAGCTTGTCAGAGCTGTACGACTCTGTGATCAGTAGTAAATTCCATGAGGCCAGAGGGCGCTCTCGCGCAGAAACTGCAAATATGCCCTGCCGCAGAAGTAGACAATAGTATTCCAGGAAATCCCATACTATCATTGTAGCTGAACAAACTGAAGATTGAAATGTTTTTAATTAATTAAACATGACTAATAAACAACATGACACATGAGGTTTCACCGCTTCCCAGCAGACTATATCTCACTGAGTTTCGGATGCAGTTTCCCTTGCCTATGAGAAATGCAGTGTCGTTTTTCGCTTCTAGGTTTCAGGGCCCATTCTACCCAGAGTGTGGCTGCTTAGAAAGCTCTAGCAAGAGGATCTTCCTTGCGAGATGTTTGTGCTGCGGCAAGCTTGTCTTCTCCGCACACATTCATCAGGTTTTATAGTGTGGATGTGGGCTCAACCTCAAGGTCTCAGGTCCTTTCGTGTTGAGTCCTTCCTGTATTTGCAGATTTATTCTTGTGCAAACTTTTCACAACCTGTGATGCAGGCATCCTCTCAGTATGACGGTGTGGGTATTTTCATTCCCATAGCGTCAGCACCATGACGCGGCGTTAATGTTCCCTTGAAAGGAGGGAACATTGTCGAAAAGGAAGCACACCAGTACTACACATTTTCGAACTCTTCCTAATCAAACATACCTGATTCAACTCATCAGCTTGTTAGTAGAGACTACAAGATGAGAAATAGATGGGTCAGATAAGGGAGACATCCAAAATGTGTACTGTTGGTGTGCCTCCAGTAACAGGGTTGGGAAACACTCCTATGAAGAAAAGGCTATAAAGCCTATTGTTAAACTAAAAAGGATATATCTGCCTATTGAATACTTATATTTCCCCAAAGGAAAAGTTATTGTTTACTCTATGGCCCTGTTTACACCTGGTATTAAGATGCGTTTTTGTCGATCAAATTACAATTGGACGATGCTAAAAACAGGTGTAAATGTGGTCTAAAATGTTTGGAGCTTGTCCACTTTTTACAATTTCCAAAGGTAGTCGAAAAACACATTAGACAGGACTGCTTTCAGAGTGTAGATGCTCATGTGGTCGAATGTGTTCAAACAGCCACAAAAGACCGCCTACTCTCCACCTAGTGACGTAAACTTTGACGGCTGAAGTTTGGTTTGAAGACAAAAAATGTACTAAGCACAATGTTCTCTCACCATTACTGATTTCTAAACCACACTCAGTGTTCGGAGTGGTCTTGCGGCTGTCAGTGCAGAAACAAAAGCTGATGCTCCGTATGTTTTTCCATCGTCTCCGGTCGCGATCATATGTAAATTGCTCAAGCTTATATTGTCCATTAGATCAAAAGATCTTAAAAACCCATACATTTACCCTCCCATAGATCCTCCACTTGAAGAAATCAGGAGAAGTGGTTGAAAGAGGACAAAAGACATGGATTAAAAATACCAGGTGTAAACGGGTATGTGTCTGCCTCGTCTACATGTGATCCAATCAACCAAAATGCATCTTAATACCAGGTGTAAACAGGGCCTATATTTCCATCCATATATTTCTAATTCCATCCACCATGGGTGAATTTAGCAGAAAAAGCTGCTGAATAGAGGCTCACTCTCTTTCTCTCTCTTTAGCCATCGTCAGAGAGTATTTTGTTTATTGCCTTTAATATTTCACGACCTTTCTCAGTTATGGAGACAGGCGTCACTGTATAGGCCTATTAGCACCATGCCCTCTTAAATGCTGGTCTATTTATTTCCCTGTGTGATGAGCACAGCTAGTAATGGGCAATGAGCCAGAGGAGGAAAACAGCTGCAGTGGGAAAGCACCCTGGAGAGTAGACATCGCCTCATTCAGAGGCCTGTTAGAACTTTAAGCTAGAGTTCGTCTGGATGGCATTTTTCACTGGAGTTGGGCCTCCAGGCACTAATCAGATAGTACAGTGCCACAAACACAAGCTTAAGCACTGCCTTCTTGACTGAACGATCAAGGTTGTAGCCCTGTTAGGATCTATTTCCTGATGGAATTAAGTTTTTACAGACCTCAGTTTGTAACCTTAAAGGGATAGTTCACCCAAAAATGAAAATTTGATGTTTATCTGCTTACCCCCAGGGTATCCAAGATGTAGGTGACTTTGTTTCTTCAGTAGAACACAAATGATGATTTTTAACTCGAACCGTTGCCATCTGTCAGTCTTATAATGCATGTCAATGGTAACACAATTTATAAGACTCAAAAAATATGCATAGACAAATACAAATTAAACCTTGCGGCTCATGACGGCACATTGATGTCCTAAGGCAACGGCAGTGATGTCTCACACTCATTGAAGTATAAGCACGAGACATCACTTTTGTTGTCAGAGCGCGATCAGACCTCACTAACCCAGTGCTGAACGCAGTTGGACATAGTGGTGTATTAGAGGTAAAAAATGATATAAATACTGTTCGGTTTCTCGCACAAACCATTTGTTTTGTGTCTTGGGACATAAATGTGCTGTCAGAGTTTAATTTGGATTTGTCTATGCATATTTTTTAACTCTTATAAATTGTGTTACCATTGACACACATAATAAGACTGACAGACGGCAACGGTTGGAGTTAAAAATCATCATTTGTGTTCTACTGAAGAAACAAAGTCACCTACATCTTGGATGTCATGGGCGTAAGTAGATAAACATAAAATTTTCATTTTTGGGTGAACGATCCCTTTAATGTTAACACAGATAGAAAACAACATCATAATATAAATACAATGTAATGCTGTTAAAGTTTGTACCTTTTCATCATCATGAAAAAGTTAAAATTTATTATTAATTTATTTGCTTACATTTTTATTTTTTTATTATTTTGATGATCAATAATGGAAATTTTCCCATAGGTCCATCCCTCACATTTGTATATAATTGCCTGTCCTGTATATCAAGTACAAAATTATTCAATGTTAAAATCAATTAAATTTAAAAGAAACAATTGAAAATAAGAAATAAATTCATATTGTGAGATATAAAGTCACAAATGGGAAATATAAAGTGACAGTTATGAAAAATATGACAAATGTGAGATGTAGAGTCAGTATAAATAAAATTACATAAACTACTGTTCAAATGTTTAGGGTCAGTAAGATTTTTTTTAGAGAAATTACTTATATTCATCAAGGAAACATTACTGATCAAAAGTGACAGTAAAGACTTTTACATTGTTACAAAATAAAATAAAAAATATATTAAAAAAACATATCAAAGCATAGTAAAATAGAAAACAAAAACCTTAAATTGAAATAACATTCGCAATATTACTGTTTCGCTGTATTTTTAATCAAATAAATGCAGCGTGAGCATGAAAAAAAATTCTTTCAAAAACATTTAAAAATTGTACTGACCCCAAAACCCCAACAGTAGAGTACTTTTTCTTCTAAAGTTTCTCCAGAATGTTAGTAATGGTTGTGATCTGTCCATCTAAGTGACAGTCAGCCTATACCCCTATATTAAACATTTAAAAAATCTAGTATTTTTTCTCACATGAAGTCATTTTAAGTTACAGTTATTCAGGGCATACTTCAGGGCATTCAGTGTCAAAATAAATGACTTTACCTGACATTAACAGCTTCTTCTCCCTAATGTTTTGACCAGTGTCAAAATATAGTTATAGCAGTCCCTTCCATTTACAAGTCACTTACATCAATTGCTTGACCTCTGCGTTGCTCATCTGATCTTTTTGAATTGGTAGCTAAGGAACAGCAGACTTCAACTGAGTTGAATGCTGCATTCAGTCGCTAGTGTCTCAGCATTCAGCTAGATTTACACTCTAGCCTTGTTCTGCATTTCTCAATAACAGTGTGAAATCTGTAACCAGGCAGGTTGGACTAATATATGTGCTATATCAGTTTCAACCTAAAAACAACAGCAATTGTAGCCTTCGAGCTTTGTCAGGTCCAACTCTTGCAACATAAAGAGTATCGGGGTTGAGTGCAAAGCTTGAATACCTGTTTTAAGTGTCCCTGAAACTTCAGAAGACGACAGACGGCCTGACGATACATATCGGAGGCAGGGGGGTTACCTGTAAATTATTCATCACACATTACGCTTGAAGAACACTTGCTAGGCGTGATATTCAAAAGAGGATAATGTTTCACCATCCAACCACTCCGTCATGTCTTCAGAGCCAAAGCAGAAAGCGGTTGCATTAGTTTGGGGCATTCATTTTGAAAATATGATCCAGTTTCATTATAAGTAAAAGTCAAAACTTGTGAGGGAATCAGGAAGGGCGTAAAGAGTCTTCCTCGTGGTCGTGCATTGGTTTTAAGTGGTTGGTGCATTTTTCATGGGCTCATGGTCTATGGGTATGTCATTTCCAAATTAGCCTTATCTAAGTGGCAAACGGGAGCGAAGTGGATGCTGAAATATTAATTTAACCATGTGATGCATCGTTTTGTGTTAATTAAAAGTGGCCAGTCTGAAACTGGACTGTTGTTTCTAAGATTACTCTGGCAGGTCAGTCAGGGGGAAGATAATTAGAGCAACACTTTCGTTGTCACACAGTTCACACACAGAACCACTGTTTCCAAAAAGCAACTGTTCACTGTCTTTAACATTTATAGATGCTTTAGGCATCAAAGGAAGTCAGAATCACCAACAATACTATAGTCAATTATGGTGAACTAAAAAGAAACAGCCATAATGACAAATTATAAAAAATGCTTTCGACATAGTCTGTGAAGTTTTCATCTCTGTTCAGTAAGTTTCTGTAAAAAAAGAGAAGGTCACTCTGCCGTTTACGAGATTTAGATTCCTTCATTCACCCCCAGAAACCATCTGATTATAATCCATACTTATCAACCTTTTTATTAAAATATCTGGAGCATAAAGTCTTCATTAAATATTTACACATGCACTAACCATATGAAAAATTAAGAGATCCGCAGTTTCATTAACCTGTAGTAATATATGTACACATCTACTCAGCGGACCACAAAAATATATATTTTTGTCCTTTTTAGCAGATTTCAGACATTCTTTTCTGCATACTAATATATGGTAAGTGATTTCAAAAGCAGTTGCAGTCATTAAATCTATTTTAATATAACATTAGGGTTCCTTAAACTGGCTTTAATCTTAGAATTAGGATTTAAGTCAAGGTGTAAAAAAGAAGACGTACAAAGAAATGTTTCGCCTGAAGATATTTAAATGTTATGACTGAGGACCATCTTAATGAACTTACCACAGCACTTTATAGCTGAGCAGATAACTAGTGTGATTCTTCAGTAATACATTTGCATTTAATTCATCTTAATGGTTAAACCACATAACTGTTTCCTTTTTTTAATGCAGGAAGAGTCATAATTTCTTGAAGCCAAACATTCATTTTAATTTTCTGTTAGAAAATCTTTGTTTTTGTCATATAATGTTGTCATGATGAGAAGATTTAAATTGTATAAATATAACTATGATAATATTAAATATATAAATAAAGCATTAAATTGGTCAAAAGTGACAATAAATACATTTATAATGTTACAAAAGATTTCTATTTCAAATAAATGCTGTTCATTTCACATCAAAGAATCCTGAAAAAAAATGTATCAAGCAGAACTGTTTTCAACATTGATAATAATAACGAATGTTTCTTGAGCTACAAATCAGCATATTAGAATGATTTCTGAAGCTGCAGAAAATTCAGCTTTGCCAACACATAATTTATAAATTACATATTTTACATATTAAAATAGAAAACAGTTATTTTATTTTGTAGTAATATTTCCAAAAAATTATGTTTTTATTAAATGAACGCAGCCTTGATGAGCATAAAAAACTTCTTTAAAAAAAAATCTTACCAACCTCAAACTTTTGAAAGCTATTGTACATTTTTTAATTATATAAAAAATAAGAAGAAGAACTACTCCCATATTTTCAACACAAACCAATCCAAATTTTCGCTATTGTACAATATGCAGAGCGGGGTTCATCTCAGCAGTACCTGTGACTGAAGGGCTTGATGCTTGTCGCCTGTCTGTTTTGGTGTCGTGGGAAATACTGACGCATATGACTGAAGCATGTGTTCTGCTTTCACTGATAGAGCCAACGGGCAAGAGATTCTGGGGTCTAAAATGTTAATGACACCATGCTGTAACACCCCTGTAATCTCATGAGCTCCCTTGTTCACACTCTTTCATGCTCTCATTCATTTCTTCTCTTTCTCTGGCCATTTTTTTTCCCTTCAGTCCTGGCAAAAGAGATCACAGTAAAAAGAGTAAAGCAGAGTTCAGTAATCGAAAGGAGATGATGGTGGCCCAGTGAGGGTGGCAAAGATCTCACACCAGAGGAGAGCAGAGGTCAGTAGATGGAAAGGTGGTGAGTTCGCAGGAAGAGACGTAGGCGTGTAAATCTTTGATGCTTCCAACGAGGTGAGCGCCTCCATAGTCTTCTGGGCCTGCAACTAGCACCGAGGCAGACGGGGGTCATGCATGATTCACAAGGCAGGCCGTCGGATTAACTTAGCGTAGCCTGTGCTGATGACATGCGTTACAACTCGTTTCATCATGATGCACTAATGAGAGCTGAGACGGTGCTCTCGTGCCAGGGGCCTCTCAGGACCCTCCTGGGGCAGGCAGAGCTGGGAAGAGAGAAAGAGACATTGGAGACCCAACGTGACATTGTTTCCATCCATTCTTTCTTACTGGTTACTCAGAGAGGCCCTGGAAGGTCATGGACTGACAAACACTTACTCAAAGGTGTAGCTATGAGGTTATAGGATGAAGCAGACTGAAGGATGTGTTCATGCTGTGTCTGTAAAGGATAATGTTAGCAGTGGGCAGACTTTCCCAGCTGAAAATATAGCAAACACAATTATTCCCAGAAATGCAAAATACTACCACTTTTAATTATGATTATTTATTTTATTTTATTTATTTGTGGCAGACTCATCTGCCTGGTACTTTGACACATAATTAAGCAATATATCAATTTTGGTCAGCTATTTTTATATGTACTCTACCAACATAAAGAGGCACAAAATAACTCTTGTGTTTTTGGTAAAGGTTTAAGTATGTTTATATTCATAGTTATATATATATATATCACTCACTACTGTCTAAATATGAATAAGATTTTTTGTAAATTAAGTAATACTTTTATTCAGCAACAATGTACTGTAAACCCGAATAAGTTGGCAAAACTCAAAAAAATTGAGGCAATCAGTCAAAAATGTTAAGTTAAGAAATTCAAAGTTTAAGTATGCGGAGCTGGCATATTTTAATTTTTATTATACTCCTACATTTTAATTGTTCTTAACTTGAAAAGTTTGAGTACACTCAGACATTTAACTTAACATTATCATGTAACCCCAATATATACATTTTTATTAATGTAAAAACTTGCTAATTTGTTAGCATGTTAACAGTAGCAATAATGGTATAACACTTGCTGAATGAGTACAGCAATATAAAGCATTTAACATCAAACCAAGCTGCATGCACCACTTGTCACCATGATGGTAACTCTCCAAAAACCCACATTAACAGAAACTCTTCTAAATTAGCATAACAAAACATTATATATACAGGTGCTGGTCATATAATTAGAATATCATCAAAAAGTTGATTTATTTCACTTATTCCATTCAAAAAGTGAAACTTGTATATTATATTCGTTCATTACACACAGACTGATATATTTCAAATGTTTATTTCTTTTAATTTTGATGATTATAACTGACAACTAAGGAAAATCCCAAATTCAGTATCTCAGAAAATTAGAATATTGTGAAAAGGTTCAATATTGAAGACACCTGGTGCCACACTCTAATCATCTAATTAACTCAAAACACCTGCAAAGGCCTTTAAATGGTCTCTCAGTCTAGTTCTGTAGGCTACACAATCATGGGGAAGACTGCTGACTTGACAGTTGTCCAAAAGACGACCATTGACACCTTGCACAAGGAGGGCAAGACACAAAAGGTCATTGCAAAAGAGGCTGGCTGTTCACAGAGCTCTGTGTCCAAGCACATTAATAGAGAGGCGAAGGGAAGGAAGAGATGTGGTAGAAAAAAGTGTACAAGCAATAGGGATAACCGCACCCTGGAGAGGATTGTGAAACACAACCCATTCAAAAATGTGGGGGAGATTCACAAAGAGTGGACTGCAGCTGGAGTCAGTGCTTCAAGAACCACTACGCACAGACGTATGCAAGACATGGGTTTCAGCTGTCGCATTCCTTGTGTCAAGCCACTCTTGAACAAAAGACAACGTCAGAAGCGGCTAAAGACAAAAAGGACTGGACTGCTGCTGAGTGGTCAAAAGTTATGTTCTCTGATGAAAGTAAATTTTGCATTTCCTTTGGAAATCAGGGTCCCAGAGTCTGGAGGAAGAGAGGAGAGGCACACAATCCACGTTGCTTGAGGTCCAGTGTAAAGTTTCCACAGTCAGTGATGGTTTGGGGTGCCATGTCATCTGCTGGTGTTGGTCCACTGTGTTTTCTGAGGTCCAAGGTCAACGCAGCCGTATACCAGGAAGTTTTAGAGCACTTCATGCTTCCTGCTGCTGACAAACTTTATGGAGATGCAGATTTCATTTTCCAACAGGACTTGGCACCTGAACACAGTGCCAAAGCTACCAGTACCTGGTTTAAGGACCATGGTAGCCCTGTTCTTAATTGGCCAGTAAACTCGCCTGACCTTAACCCCATAGAAAATCTATGGGGTATTGTGAAGAGGAAGATGCGATATGCCAGACCCAACAATGCAGAAGAGCTGAAGGCCACTATCAGAGCAACCTGGGCTCTCATAACACCTGAGCAGTGCCACAGACTGATCGACTCCATGCCACGCCGCATTGCTGCAGTAATTCAGGCAAAAGGAGCCCCAACTAAGTATTGAGTGCTGTACATGCTCATACTTTTCATGTTCATACTTTTCAGTTGGCCAAGATTTCTAAAAATCCTTTCTTTGTATTGGTCTTAAGTAATATTCTAATTTTCTGAGATACTGAATTTGAAATTTTCCTTAGTTGTCAATTATAATCATCAAAATTAAAAGAAATAAACATTTAAAATATATCAGTCTGTGTGTAATGAATGAATATAATATACAAGTTTCACTTTTTGAATGGAATTAGTGAAATAAATCAACTTTTTGATGATATTCTAATTATCTGACCAGCACCTGTATATAACACATTATTTTAGCATTTACTGTCCCTTTCGAGTGCCATGGCCAAAGCATGCTGAGAAATAGAAATCCCAGCCCAGTTTCAGGTAAACTTAAGTTCATCTAAATTAAAAGAAATAAGTTCATAAAACTCAAAAAAATTAAACAGTTCAGTTTACTTAAAATATATCAGTTCTGTGAACTTGAAAGAAAAAGAAAGTGCTAAATACTCATAAAAATATAAAGCAGCACAACTGTTTTCAATACTGATAATAATAAGAAATGTCTCGAGCACCAAATTGACATTAGAATGATTTTTGAAGGGTCATGTGACAGTGAATTATAAATTAATGTAAAATATATAATATTGCTTTAGTTTGACTGAAATCTAGCTTTCAAAGTGCACGTAAAAGCACTTAAAGGTGATAGTAAAAAAGAAGGTATTTTGAAAATAATAATAATAATAATGTTTTGGACCCCTATGGGTTTCATTGTATGGACAAAAACATTCTTCAAAATATCTTCTCTTGTGTTCCACAGAAGAAAGAAAGTTACATAGGTTTGTAGCAACATGAGGTCAAGCAAATGATAACAAAAGTATACATTAATAGTAATCTAATATATTGGTGACTCACCCAATAACTGCTCAGCCAAATACAAGAAGATCCATCAGAACAGCAACTACTAAAGGAATAAATGTAACTACATCAAATAGTATAAAACTAAAGCTGAAGAGTCACGTCCAAATGCACTGGTTTCTGGCTGATGATTAGGGACCTGTCTTCAGGCTGCCAACCTTCGCCCTGGCCTTTCTCCACTATTAGTTAATGATGCCACAGATATGTCCTTAAGCCTAGTGTGATGCATGGCGTTCATTAGCCCCTGTGGAGCTCACGCTGACTTTCTTTTATTCTAATGACAAGGGTGGCACCGCACTGGCCCTTAATCACAGGGGCACCTTGTTTCTACTGGAGGGGATGGTAAGGGAGTGAAAAGGAGCAGGAAAGAGGCAGAGATCGGGAGGAATCTCTTTGATAGGAGCTTTTCATGATCTAAATCCGCATGATTGAGCAGAGAGAAAGAGGCATTTACAGTTCAGCTGTGAGCAAGGTCAGATCTAATTGGTTCCCTTATTGCTTAAAATTATGACTTGAGATTGTATTACTGGTATTTCTGCCTGGACGATTAATTTTCTTGCAAGTGGACAAGACAGAAATGTCAGAATGAATTTAATAACATTATATATATCGACAAAAGGGGAGTCAAGTTTTGGTTTCTCCCAATGTTTCTTCCTTAAACAACAAATCTACTTAAACAACTGGGGCTCAGTGGGGGGTTTATAAGACATTATTCTGTGTAAAGCTACATGGGAACAATATATGTTGTAATAAGAGCTTTACAAATAAACTGACCAGGACATATTCAGACATAGCTCAGTAACAGGACGACTTAAAACAATTTCGGCGATGACGTAAATTCAAACAAATCCAAACATTGAAACAAAAGGCATACGTGAATTAGGCATGACTCTATCGTTCCCTTAAACATCCCCAACTAGTTGTTTTGTGGCGTAGTTCAAAGCATGGATATTATGACTGAAATAATGAAGCACCTCATGCAGAAGGGCTTATGTAAATGTTACCTCTCCAGATGCCAGGGCCTAAAGCTAGTGTTCTCCTCTCCCCGTGAGCCACATAATTTAAATAAGCATTTAGATAAACCTTTGTACCTCGCTTGCCCATAGGGTGCATTAGGGTTTGCGAGCAGATAAATCAATAAAATCTGGCGGTCCGAGTGTTAATGAATATCACTTGCACTTTTTAATGAGGCCCCATTTGCATTTGAAAGTGACAATGGGAATGGGTATGTTTTCTGCACATCTTGCTAAGAATCTACATTTGAAGAAAAAATATGCAACTGTAGCATTTGTCTAAATCAAAATATGCTAGAAGAATTACATGGGGTTTTAGCAGTAACACTTTGTTTTCATCGAGAATTACAATAATGATGCAATTCATCACTGGCTTCCGGTAACGCCCATACGCACGTTCACAAGAGTCGAGTTCTGACAGAAGGGTGACCTCTGACCCGATGTATGATGTAGGACGTAGCTCCTCTTATGTCGAAATACTCCAACATTTTTCTTTAAACTTCTCGTTTAACACTTCTAATTCATGACCAGTGTTTTGTTCTGCTCTATCCTCTGCGCTTCCACGTTAATCAATTCTCACCTAAGCTCACGCTACGCCCACGTCATACATCAGGTCAGAGGTCACCATTCCGCCGGAACTCGACTCTCACATGAATGTGCGTACGGCCATTGCCGGAAGCCAGTGATTAAGTTTTAAATATGGATATTTTTCTTACAAAAACACATCGCTTTAGTTCAGAAGGCATTTATTAACCCACTGGAGTCGTATGGATTACTTTTATGATGGATGGATGCACTTTTTGGAGCTTCAAAAACTCGGACACTATTCTATGCCATTACAAAGCTGGGAGGAGACAGGATGTTATTTTAAGGATTATTTCACTTCAGAATTAAAATTTCCTGATAATTTACTCACCCCCATGTCATCCATGATGTTCATGTCTTTCTTTCTTCAATCGAAAAGAAAGTAAGGTTTTTGAGGAAAACATTCCAGGACTTTTCTCCATATAGTGGACTTGGTTAGCCAATGGTTACTAACGGTTTGAAGGTCCAAATTCCAGTTTCAGTGCAGATTCAAAGGGCTCTACACGATCCTAGATGAGGAATAAGGGTCTTTTCTAGCGAAACAATCGGTCATTTTCTAAAAAAAAACAAAAACTTTTTAACCACAAATGATCATCTTGCACTAGCTCTGCGATGCGCACTACGTTATCACATTGAAAGGTCACACGTGACATAGGCGGAAGTACCGCAGCAGGGCAAAACACTCCGTCTCATTTTCTCCTCCAACTTCAAAATTGTCCAACTTCGTTGTTTTTTACTTTTTTTTGTAAAGGGCGTTTGACTTAGTCTTTGCACGTTCGCTTTGTAAACACTGTGTCGGTACTTCCGCCTATGTCACGTGTGTCCTTTCCAATCTGATTACGAAATGCACAAAGTTGTGGACGCACATCACAGAGCAGTGCAAGATGAGCATTTGTGGTTAAAAAGTATATACTTTTTTTTTTTTTTTTGAAAATGACATTGTTTCGCTAGACAAGACCCTTATTCCTCGGGTAGGATCGTGTAGAGCCCTTTGAAGCTGCACTGAAACTGCAATTTGGACCTTCAAACCGTTGGTAACCATTGAAGTCCACTATATGGAGAAAAATCCTGGAACATTCTCCGCAAAAACCTTAATTTCTTTTTGACTGAAGAAAGAAAGACATGAACTTGGATGATATTTGATAACATAAGGGTGAGAAAATTATTAGGAAATTTTAATTCTGAAGTGAACTAATCCTTTAATATAACTCTGATTGTGTTGAGCTGAAAGAAGAAATTCATATACACTGAGGATGGCTTGAGGGTGAGTCAGTTATGAGATCATTTTTATTTTTCTGTGAACTATTCCTTTAACCTTTAACCAGACATGGGCTACAGTTCCATAAACAAGCAATTCTTGAAAGAATACTGCTTGACCAATCAAATTTGAGAACAAAGAGCTGAAAATGATTAATTCTAAATGTATAAACTGGTACACTTGATAGAAGCAAATAAACAAAAGGAACAAGACCTTAAATCAATAACAAATAATAATGTACAAATAGTCAGGCATAAGTCAAGAGTTCATCACTTGAATGAAAAGCATTATTACTAAAAAAATACAAGTATTTATAATAATGTAGTCTTTCTCAGAGTGTGCTGTCTTTGAAGTGTTTTCTTGTGGGAGTCTCTCTTTCCCAACCAGGTAGAGAATAAAGACTTAAGTTTTTGACAAAGAGATTGTTACCCAGGGCGTTTTTCTTGTTCTCTCCCTGGTCTTCTCACAATTTGAGAGAGTGTGAGTTTGATTGTTTTCTGTGTAAAACAAAAACTTATTAGAAAATGATGCCACATGGGAAAAGGTGCACAGTACAGTGAGCTGATATTTCAGAGGCAACCACCATCCTATTCATATCAAAACAAGTCTCGCAATGCTGGGAAAGCCTGTTCAGAACAGCGGGGTGTAGAAACGGCCCATCACAAGAGTCCATTTGCCAAGCAACAAAACATAGAAAAATACATGTAAAAAGACACGGGCCCTGAGCTGCGTGCAGAAAAAGCGACAACATACATTTTGCATTATGTGCCTCCATGACTGTGTCTACATCTTTATGATTGCAGTATACTAGTAGAAATTACACAAATAATTGCACAGTGACGTCCATGGAGTGGAAACATTGTGCCACACCAGCAAAAATCTTGCTGTCCCCCCTCCCGGCTAAACGTGCCACAGCACCAATTGTCAAAGGAAGGCAACTTTTGCCTGCAGCAACACTAATGTGAGCATCTGAGAAAAACAGTTGTTTACTTTGTTTGAACTATGGTTGCTTGAGCCCTGGGGAGAGAAGTTTTCTTTGCACGTCTTTTGGTTCTTGACTCTGTGACAAAGACACGGATGAATAACAATGTCATTTTCTCCTGATCTTTTTTCTTCCTATCCCTCCCTCTCAAATAATTTATCGAGTCTGTTTAAGTTGCAGTGAGTGCAGTAAATTAGATGTGACACACAAACTACATTATGCGTCAACTTTTTTTGTTGGTGGATTCTTTTTTTCCTTCCAACCAACAGCCTGCTCATTCCTGTTTAATTGCAGCACAGCAAGAGACCAAATTCACATGCACCAGCAGGAAAACAAGCACAGAGAGAAATATCTATTCTGTGTTAGAATAACAAAGTAGGGAATATAAGCATGTAGTGTTTGGTAAGGATATATTCTTACTGGCATTGTGGCAGTTAGGCCTTAAAGTAAAGCAGTGATAAAGATATTTTTGACGGAAGCTGGAAAAAAAAAAAAAACCTTCACACTGCTTACCCTGCTGAGAAGACAAGCTCAGATCATCGTAAAATTTGTATGCTGGTCCAGGCTGGTTTATGCTGGTTAGTTCTGGTTTCATGCTGGTCCAGCTGGTGGTAAAGCTTTTGAGCTATTCAATTCCAATATATATTGCCCGGCCAAAAAAAAAAAGTCACTGTTTGGATTTAAATAACTAGTCTATGACTGGATCATTATTGTTGTGATTATTATGTTTGGGAACAGTTCTTTTAACCCTAATTGATGGAGTCCCAGGTGAAAAAAGTACACTTCCATAATGTACTTAAAGTGCTCTGTTTTTGCGCACTAATTTTGTACTTAATATACAAAAAATTCTCCTTTAGTACTTTTTTAGATAAAAAAATTTATTTAGTTACCACTTACACAAGTGTACTACAAGTGGTAACTAAATACTTGTTTTTTTAAAATACAGAGATAGTATGTTAAAAGCACATTTTAGTTTATATCCATAGTGTCTCAAAATAGCACGGTTGAGTACCCTTAGATGTTTTTAAGATTAACTTAAGAAATACTAAGAAGAATTTTTATTAAATTAAGTACAAAATTAGTGCTCAAAAATAGAGCACTTTAAAGGGTTAATTCACCCAAAAATGAAAATTATGTCATTAATTACTCACCCTCATGTTGTTCCAAGCCTGTAAGACCTTTGTTCATCTTCGGAACACAAATTAAGATATTTTTGATAAAATCTGATGGCTCAGTGAGGCCTGCATTGCCAGCAAGTTAATTTCCTTTTTCCATGCCCAGAAAGGTACTAAAAACATATTTTAAAAAGTTAATGTGAGTCCAGTGGTTCAACCTTAATATTATAAAGCGACGAGAATACTATTTGTGCGCCAAAAAAACAAAGTTGAAAAAGAAAATTAACTTGCTGGAAATGGAGGCCTCACTGAGCCATCGGATTTTATCAAAAATATCTTATTTTGTGTTCTGAAGATGAATGAAAGTCGTACAGGTGTGGAACGACATGAGGGTGAGTAATTATTGACAGAATTTTCATTTTTTGGGTGAACTAACCCTTTAAGCACATTATGGAAGTGCACTTTTTTTTCACCTGGGGTATGTAATTTTTCATTTCTCAAACAACTATGTCATTGTCAATACAAGATCTTGACCAAAAACTGATCCACCTCTTGATGGAAATAACATCACAACATTTATACATAAAACAACTATTAATTTTTTTTTTACATAATTCAGATTTAGGATTTGTCAAAAGACAAAATCATATTTTTAATCCACACCAAGAATTGTTTGTGTCCCTTTGACGTTTTAATTCTTTCCATTCAACACTGAAAACTGTCTATGTAATTTCTGTCAGTCAGGCCATTAAAGTGAGGACTATGTTTTGGCTTTTTAATACCCTTGTGTCAAAAAACCCCCCAAAAAACCTGCAGTACACTTTTAGGGGTTGGGTCATCTGGCTGCATGTCTCTTCCTTTCCACACTTGAGACATTATAGATGGCACTCACTCAGCGCAAAGCACAAACCACATCTTGTAGTTTCAGATGTGCCAGAGCTGATAAGAGCACCCTATAATTTATGGATCAGCGTGAATGTAACTGTCATTCCTTTTCAAGTTAACATTGGCAATCTAATCCAGTCTCTTTATCCAACTGGTCTTCTTGATTCAGTAATTAACCGTCATCAAAGTTTCTAACTAAGCAGACAATTAACCAAGAAACTGATTTGAATCTAGAAATAATTATACTTCATTAAAGATTCTCACATTTGCGAGCAATTGTTGTTGTTATTTTTACTGCTGAACTTTAAAATGCATAATTTCATGAACACTCTGCAGTTTTAAAATAATCACCAAAGGCTTTCAAAATACAAGGTTTGACAATAATCTCAGAAATATTTATGAATCGCTTACAGTAAAAGCCTCTAAAAACCTAATGTAAAATGGTGTAAAATACAGTGTTTGCTTTTTGAAATCGCGAGGTGAAATGCGATACAGTGGCTGCAATGGTGTGCACACACCCAAACCAGTCCACTCATTTACATATTTTCTGGCTTTAAAGGCACTTAGCGAGGAAACACTACTGCATGTCAGTATCACTCATTGAAGCGAAGATGACTTGTTTACATCCCCTGCGATACGAAAGTGATAAGGGAGAGAAAAGTGAGGGAAAGAGAAAAGAGAAAAAGATGAAACTGTAAATCCTTATCAGGAGGGGAAGGCAAAGGAGGAAGACGAGCAAAGGGGCCCTTAGATCAAAGCGAAACAAAATGTGCCGAGTGTTGACTCCAGGTACTGGGACGGGTCCGACTCACCTCGCTGTCACTTCCATCCCTTTCATCACCCAGGGCCTCGCAAAACAGCATATAAATAAGTCATGCTTAATATTGTCACCCTGATAATGGAGAGGGAAAGGCCCCAGAATCAGAAAGGTGTCACATTAAAAGCAAAGTGTTTAAAAGGAGCGATTCTGACTTTTTCCTTTTCCCCTCGACAAGACTTTATTTTTCAAAGTGGCACTAAAAGCTTGAAAGACTAATGTTGCTGTAGTGTTGAGGGGTTAGACTCTATATTGCTGAATACACTCGGAGGATATACTGTGCTCCAAGAAACAAATATTTCTAAGGAGAGGCACCGAATCGAATTTCAGCGTTTGAAAACATTGCACATTTGATAGGTGTAGCTACTGTATATAAATCACCAAAAACTGTTTCCTGCAGGAGGAGGCTGTTCTCCAGCTAATTTGTCATTCTACAAACTCAATTTAGATTTTTGAGATTTTATAACCTTCTATTCTCATATTCAGATAAACTGTGGAATATTTTCATTCTCCATTTGCATTCTCTTTTCTTTCCCATGCATATAGATGTACAGTGTACATACAGTAACTGTTTAATGTTTTGAAAGTAGTCTCTAATGCTCACCAAGGCTGCATTTATTTGATCAAAAATACAGTAAAAACTCAAAATATTATTATAATTTAAACTTTTCTATTTTAATATACACTGTAAAATATTTATTTATTCCTGTGATGATAAAGCTGCATCATTACTCCAGTCTTCAGTGTCACATGTTCCTTCAGAAATCATTCTGATAGGCTGATTTAGTTCTCAAGAAACTTATTATCAGTGTTGAAAAAAGTTGTGCTGCCTTATATTATTGTGGAAACTCTGATATATTTTTGGGGATTTGTTTCTTAATAGAAAGTTCAAAACAACAGCATTTATTTGAAATCAAAATCTTTTGTAACATTATAAATGTCTTTACTGTCACTTTTGATCGTCCTTGTTGAATAAAAGTGTTAATTAAAAAAAAATAATAATAATTAAAAATCGCAATGACCCCAAGCTTTTTGTAGTGTATACTACAGATTGAATATCATAGATATCGCTTTTTCTGTTTCCAGAGGACAATTTTATTGCTCAGGTTTAACTTTCCTAGGTAAGGAGATTTGAGTTTTCATTTATGTTTCATTTGAATATTTTTCCTACAATGTCTTAAGAGAAACAAAAATAGACAAAATTGGTGATATATAGTAAAAGTAGAGATCTTTTCTAAAATTTTTGAAATATCTTCTGAAACTGAGGAGGAGGTAAAGATATAGTTTGCCATTGTTTACGCACACACTTTTTTTTTCTTTGGAACACAAAAGAAGATACTGTTTTGTCCATATTATGAAACTCAATTGAGTCCAAAACTTTCAAGCTCCAAAAAGAATGTGCGAGAACCAGTGAGGTTTGACGTTATTTGATGTTTGTCAGTATATTTGATGTATTCTGTTTTTACGTGTTCATGAATGTTTTGATTTGTTTTGAGAGTGAATAAAGGCTTACATTTTGACCCGTTATCTACAAAGTGATCATATTACTTCAGAAGACACAAAATATACTAGCTGAGGTATATGAATTAATTTCAGGAAAACTCAAACCACAGGCTTTCATAATACGGACAAAAACATTCTTCAAAATATATATATTTTTTAAGCTCCGTATAAAGTAATACGAGTAATTAGTAAGTAAATTTCATTTTTAGAGAAACCATCTCATTTGTGTCTAGGAGAAATATATATAGAAGAGATCTCATTTGTGTTTTTTCTTTCCATCCACAAGGCATGAATGCACAAGGTTGAGGGTGGCTGACTGTACATTAAAGATCCATCTCTCTATGGACATGCGGTAATGCGGCCCACAAAGTGCTCCGCCTCATCCACTCACACAATGTACTTGTCTGTCTCCCTCTCTCTCTCTTCCACAATCTACCCCAAACAATCTCCATCCCATCTACAACTCTTAGCCAGAGATGACTCAAGTCAGAGGAAGAATCCATTTACAATGTGTGCTTTGGAGCAGCTCCCTGACAATGCATGGCAGATTAGAGTGACATCTGTGATGAATCTTTCATAAACACTTTCTCCAGCACCGAGGCTTCTCTGAGTTCCCTGCGCCGTAGTGAGTGCCTGTTCAGATGTCATCTCGACGGGTCCTCAGACTGAGGGGAGAGTGACACAGAACCCGCTGAGTGGGGCATTAAAATTAATCCAAAAGTCACACACACAGCTGCAGCGCATCGCGAAGGCAATCCGCCCCCCGCCAGACCCACCCCAAAAGGCACCGCGACATGTGTCCACCGGCTCGTTCACCCTTCAGATTCAGAGTCAATTTCATGTCCTCATCAATTCTTCACTGTGATTCTCCGCATTTGTTTCATTTGCATAACTTTTGTCTGTCTGTTTTCCCCGCTTTGAGTCAGAACACAGTTTTCCTTTCTTTGACATCCTCTTTAAGAATGCGGCTTCAATTTTAATGCGAGCAAAAGAAATATATAAATATATCAAAGGTTGACATGACGTTCCTCCGCATTATTCTCTTTGAAACGCGCTTCTGTTCCTGCATTAAGGATACTGAGAGATAAGTGACAAGAGGGCATGGGCGCACACGGAGACACAGGTTACCTCACACATACATGCCACATCCTATTCCAATCTATCCCCTGCCAAAATCTGTCTGCAACAATGCCGGGATGCAGCAGTGATACTGGCTAACAGAACAATGCAGCAAATACTAGCAACTTGCCTTTGATTCCATTTGACAATTGATTTCAACACCATTAATATCTACAATGGGTCGTCTACAATGAAAGAAAAAGTTTTGTTTCAATACTTTGAAGCGGCAAACACAAAAAAACATTTTCTCTCATGAAACATGCAACTAAAGCGTACAAACCCACATAGTTCTGGTCCCAAAGAGGGATTCGCTTTTACATCTTTTATTGTATTTGAATTCTTTATGGCAATATTGTTTTAATTCAAATCATAATTCAGTTTAATTTATCATTCTTTTGTCTACGATGGGCTCACTACGTTTGCCTGTACATGGCTTTACATGTGCACTGTTGGTGTGGAACATTCTCTTTAATTTATAGATACATCACAGCTGCTCTCAAGCACGCGAATGCTGCTGACAGATTGATAAATGATACAATAATTGCTAAAATGGTTTTAATGACTTGCTGAAATCAAACACTTCCAAATTTAGCTTATGACAACAAACCAAAAATAAGGTGGAACACCTGGTGAAAGCCCTCACTAAATGTTTAATCTTTTTGTAAAAAGTCTACTAGGGTTTCCACTCATTCGCATACAGCCCAGTTGCCTGAGTGCGGCTGATTCTGATGGATTTTCTGCATTTACTTGCTGCTTTTCCCACTTCCAGTGCATTGTCCATTTTGGGGGGGATGGGGTACAGATTCTGAAGGGAGTTCATGCAAATGATGTCTAGTATTAAATATTGATCCCACTCCATTTCAACTGAAGGTAGACCTCAAACTCACAAACAGACACTTGTCTCTTTAAATCAGCAGAACTGTCGCTTTTGTGGCTGTCTGTTTACAAAATAAGAGACTGAAAATGAGACCTGGTCCCAAAAGACGACCTCCTTGTTTAAATATGAATAATAAATACATATTAGATAAATAATTCTGCATTCTGAATTATTGAAAAGAGGAAGGATTTATGGATTTGTGAAACTCGCAGCACTGAAACTAGTGATAATGTCAAGCAATACTGTAAGTGTCACTGGTAAGGCAGATACACTTTGTCTGGGGGGAAAAAAGTTTAAGAGCATCAAAAGTTGTCTGTAACCTTTCAGCATGACCTCAGGAATAAAATCAGTATGGATGACTTCAGTATGGATTTGTGACTAATACACAATATGAAGACAAAAGAGCATTTAATGCACACACAAAAAAGAAACAGCTCATTCAGATGAGAGAGATTTAAAAGAATATCCTTTGTTCATGTTCAACAAGTTAAGCTCACTCAACAGAATTTGTGGCATAATGTTGATTACCACAAAATAATTTCAACTGGTCCCTCATTTACTTTGAATATAAAATTCTGGGCTAGAGTGAGGCACTTATCATTTCAATACACTCTTAAAATAAAGGTTTTTGTAGAGATGCCATGTAGGTACAATTCTGGGTTTCCCAAAGAACATTTCGTAAACAGTTCTTAACCCTTTGATGCGCAAGCTATGAAAACCCCTTCTAATGCACAACATGGGTCAAAAACGACCCGTATTCATTTCCTATGTAATTTCAATCATGGTTGAGTGTTTCTTTGCTGAATCTTTGAAATAAATGTATTTTATCATTCATTTATTCCAGGTATTCTTTAAATATCTTGTTTTTGATTTGTCAAAAATCATTATGTTCATTTTTTCTTTCTTACTTTATAAACAAACACAGTTTTTGTATGTCTACATCAATTTTTTCACACATGGGTCAAAAATCACCCGTATTCATTTCCTGTGCTATTTCAATCATGACTGAGTGTTTCTTCGCTGAATCTTTGAAAGAAATGTAATTTGTCATTTATTTATTCCAGGTATTCCTTAAATATCTTGTTTTTATTTTCACAAATCATAGCTTTTGTATTTCTACATCAATTTTACACACATGGGTCAAAAATGACCCATATTAGAAACCGTTGCACATTTTCGCAAGTAGGAACATATTTACTGCAGACAACTATTCATCCGCCACACATTTCACGTCGCAACATGGCTGCTTTTGTATATTTGATGGATGAAAGTCATATTATATTTCATAGGCTATATATTATATTTCATAATCTTTATTTTTTTGTCATAAACCAATGCTACTGGTCACCTTTTACATCTATCAGTGTTCCTAAAAAGTAACAGTTTTGAACAAGGTTTCTGTCCAACAGTGAAAATATATAATAAGTGTATTTGAATTTGAATATTTGAATATTCTTGTGCTTTTGATTTTCTTTATCGAGAGTGTTAGCGGCTGATCCTCAACAGAACTGAGGTGGATGATGACATCACTGTAAAAAAAAGTTGAAAGTATACTTTGCGAACAGTCGAACGTAATTTAAATGTGTATGTGCAGGTTGCACATACACGGTTACAGAAATCAGGCGGAAATTATAAAAAGTTACAAAAATCTGTATGCTGACCCTCACTTACGCATAAAAAGTGAAGTATACTTTGGCCTTTAGAATGGTAATGACACACAAAAAAATTCATTCAAAAAGAAAGGAAAAATTTAAATAAGGATTTGTTTATTGAGTAATACCTGGAATAATGAATGATGAAATTAATTTATTGTAATATATCGATATAGAAAATAACTCATTCAGGTCACTTTAGACCCATGTTGTATATGTCCAAAACTGTTACTTTTCAGGAACACTGACAGATTTAAAGGGTGACCAATTGCATTGATTTATGACAAAAAATAAAAAATTATGAAATATATAGCCTAATATATTAAATATAATAAGACTTGCATCCATCAAATATACAAAAGTAGCCTTGTTAAGATGTGAAATGTGTGGCAGATGAACAGTTGTCTGCAGTAAATATGTTCCTACTTGCAAAAATTTGCAAATATTAAAGATTTCTATATGGGTCATTTTTGACCCATGTGTGTAAAATTGATGTAGAAACTGCGTTTGTTTATAAAGTAAGAAATAAAAAATAAACAATTATTTGTAGAAAATCAAAAACAAGATATTTAATGAATACCTGGAATAAATAAATGACAAATTACATTTCTTTCAAAGATTCAGCGAAGAAACTCTCAGTCATGATTGAAATAACACAGGAAATGAATACGGGTCATTTTTGACCCATGTGTGTAAAATTGATGTAGACATACAAAAACTGTGTTTTTTTTTATAAAGTAAGAAATAAAAAATAAACAATGATTTTTGACAATCAAAAACAAGATATTTAAGGAATACCTGGAATAAATGAATGATAAAATACATTTCTTTTATAGATTTAGCAAAGAACAACTCAACCATGATTGAAATTACATAGGAAATTAATACGGGTCATTTTTGACCCATGTTGCGAATTAGAAGGGTAGTGATACAAAAATTATTTTTATTCAAAAAGTAAGAAAAAAAAAATTAAAATGAGGATTTGTGATGATCAAAAAGAAGTTAATTGAGGAATACCTGGAATACTGAATGATGAAATTAATTTCTTGCAAAGATATAGAAAATAAAAACTCAGCCG
This sequence comes from Anabarilius grahami, assembly GCA_003731715.1. Lineage (NCBI taxonomy): Eukaryota > Metazoa > Chordata > Actinopteri > Cypriniformes > Xenocyprididae > Anabarilius > Anabarilius grahami. Next base: position 3,016,065 of record RJVU01049572.1, read on the forward strand.
GGTCATTTTTGACCCATGTTATGCATCAAAGGGTTAAAAGAACCTAATTAACCATTTTTCATAAAGAACATTTTAAAGAATTATTTTTAAGAAATGTAAACAGTATGCCATGGAATGTGGAGGGTTGGGGAAAGACCAGGCAACCTACCCTGAAAAAAATAAAAATAAAAATCATCGCCATGGACAGACTCTCGTGTATGGCCCATAGAATCACCAAGAGTCGGATACGACTGAAATGGTTAATGAATGAATGAAACAGTATGCAAACTTATATTAACTTACTGAACTTATATTAAAGGATTAGTTCACTTTCAAATAAAATCCTACTCCTTCCCTATTCTACGTACGGAAAAAATGGAACTGCCGCTGCGTTCGTTCCGTAAGTAGAATAGGGAAGGCGTAGGACATACAGCGTAAGCTTTTTGAAGAATACGAAAGTGCGGTTTTGGTGGAAGCACTTGGAAGGCGATCATTTGTTTATATAAAGCATATAAATTTTTTTCAAAAATGACAGATCGTTTCGCTAGATAAGACCCTTATTCCTCGTCTGGTATCGTTTAAAGCCCTTTGAAGCTGCACTGAAACTGTAATTTTGACCTTCAACCGTTTGGAAGCCATTGAAGTCCACTATAAGGAGAATAATCCTGGAATGTTTTCATCAAAAACCTTAATTTCTTTTCGACTGAAGAAAGAAAGACATGAACTTCTTGGATGACATGGGGGTGAGTAAATTATCAGGAATATTTTATTTAAAAGTTAACTAATCCTTTAAGTTATGTTTTTCAACTTTTATGTATTACAATTTGATAACTCTGCTGCCATGACAATGTATTGCCATAAGCATGCAGCTTTAAAGGGTTAGTTCACCTAACTAACCCTTTAAAGCTCAGATAATACACAAGTTTTAACAAAAAAAAAAAAATTAATTCACTTTAATTAACCTCCATTGTGCCTCATTAAAACCACCATTTTTGCTTTTTTGTTTTTTAAGAAAACGAGAGACAAGTCAGAAAAAAATGTTTTTGTGTGTGGTAACCCACATTATGCCACAAATGCTGTTGGTTGAGCTTAACTTGTATTGAGCCCAAATATTCTTTTAAATAGAGGTCAGGTAAAAAGTTCTGTACATAGGGCGCAGTATTTTAACAGAGCAAAAATTGACTTTTAACTCAGGTTTTACTTTCACATCGCCTATAATGTTATAGTGGGGTCAAAAGTCGGTCTAATGTACACCTTTCTGATTGCAATGTTGCTGCAAGTTGGAGGCAAACCTTGTTAACTCAAACAACACAGAAATGTGCTGATGGTCTATGAGCTAAATTGGCTTTGTTGCCATTATGTAGCCCTTTCCAAAGAAGAAATGCCTTACAACCCCATCTAACAAAAGGGGTGGTTCACTCCCCTGAGCAAGAGAGCAAAAGGTGGCGAGACTCATCCCTAATAACATCATTTAGAATTCACCTTCTCAAAATAGACTAATGCCTTCTTGCCTTGAGGGCCCTTCATACCTTAACAGAAAACTCTCTTTAGTTCAGGTTCCATTAGGCTAGAACACCATGCTCTATTAGTACAACGTGTGCAGCAGAGAGAGAAAAAGAACGAGAGAGGGGTGGGGGAGAGAAAGGTGTGCGTGTGAGATATAAGAGAGAATGTGTGTGCTACCTGAGGTGATCCTACTTTTTTGTTTTTAAACACTCTGAGAGAGCAACGTCACAGTGCTTGACAGCTTGTTAATGTCACCACGTTGTTCCTGAAAATCCCATGGTGCTTTGCATTAGCACTCTGCTTGCCTCACACCCCCGGGCGGCCTCACTAAAGTAGCACCATAAACACACTGCCCAGGAGCATTACTCATACACACACATGATGTACACACATAAAAGCTGCTTTGGAATGATTGTTAAATAACAGGGGCATACAGGCGCTTATGTACAGAGGAACATGCATTGAAAACCATATTACACAAGTACATAAAAACAAACATACATATCCTGTTACTTGAGAGAAACTCTCTCATCCATTTAATCAACAAGAAAACTCCCCCCAAAAAATTACTCTATGTTTTTGTTTAGGTATAGAAATGTTTTATAGAAAAACATTTGAAAGAACTGCAAGTTATATACACACTATACTTTTCAAAAGTTTGGGGTTGGTAATATTTTGTAATGGTTTAGAAAAAAGTCTTTACAAAGTCACTTTACAATAAGTTCATTAGTTAAACATTAGTTAATGTATTAACTAACATGAACTAACCACGAGCAATACATTTGTTACTGTATTTACTAATCTTTGTTAATGTTAGTTACTGAAAATACAGTTGTTCGTTGTTTGTTCATGTCAGTTCACAGTGCATTAACTAATGTTAACAATATTTTAATAATGTATTAGTAAATGTTTAAATTTACATTAACAAAGATTAATAAATGCTGTATTAGTGCAGCTCATTATTAGTTCATGATAACTAATAACTATTTTAACTAATGAACCTTATTGTAAAGTGTTATCAAAGTCTATAATGCTCACCAAGGCTGCATTTAATTGATGATAAAAATAAAAAAAAATCTTAATATTATTAATCTTGTAAACAGTTGTGCTGTTTAAGATTTTTGTGTAAAGTTCCTTTGATGAATAAAAAGTTAACAGAAGGAACAGCATAAATTTGAAATATAAATCTTTTGTAACATTATCAATGTCTTTACTGTCACTTGATAAATTTAATACATCCTTGCTGAAGTTAATTTCTTTTAAAAAAAAAATTTAAGTAAAAAGCATGATATAAAAAGAGAATTTGCTGTGCAAACCATCACACATTTTTGTTGTGTTTTTTCTTTTTTCTTTTTTAAAACTTGTTTATGCATATATTTTTTATCATATTAGTGTCATTCATGTCTTTATGTCCGGCTCGGCCAATCTTCTTTCCTCCCATTGTACCAATTGTGTAAATATCAGGACATTTTACAGAAACAATCCTAAAATGTAGATATATTCACATTATATAATTTAATATAGTTAAGAATGAACCATTATTATAGATATCTGAATCTTTTCTGTCAAATCTGCTTGTGAATTGCTTTAAGAAGCCCCTTTTTTCCTTTTTTGATAGCCTGTACTAATGAAAAAGTATTTCGCATAATCCAAAAGGTACTTTTGCTGTTGAGTCCATATAATATCCATCTTTTTCATTGCCTCAGGGTGCTTTGCCCTGTCCAACCTATTTAATTCAGTGCCTCTAGAGAGTATCGTATGATTCACTGGCTTTAGGCAACAAAAGCTTTTTATTGAAAGTTTATCAACAACCCAACATTGGCTCAAAGAGTAGAACTTGGAGACCAATTGATGAGCTCTGCTAAATATTAACTGCATGAATACAACATTACACTTGACTGAATATCATCACAACACACGTCTATCTATCCATAAAACAGCAATTATTCAAAGTCTCATTGACTGAATTAGCTGTCAGTCAGTACAGATTGGTTCTGGAATATATAGTCACACACATGCTGATGTGCATTTCTCTGATCTAAATTCAATATTTGAATAATAGAGTGACTTAAATATCTTAATTTAAGTGTTTCGTTTTACATTTATGCATTTGACAGACATTTTTACAACGCAACTACATTCTAGCTACACATTTTATCAGGTCTTGCATTCCTTGGGAATCAAACCCAAGACCTTGGTGTTGCTCTTCTGATTGAACTTTTGAGAATCAACACTTGAAACAGATCAATTATATAAAAAGCATGATAACTTTAAAAAAGAAAAAAAAGAACATATATCACTCCATAAGTAAAAGCCAGGGGATCTGTACTAAGTTTGGATGCGTAGAGATGACTTCTATAATGAAAAGTGTGATATACTGTGCAGTCCTGCCCTCTTGTGTTCTACTGTGGACTCACAGCTGGACATATCAAATTAAGGTTTGGTAAATTTAACCAAACTAAAGGATTCATAAAGGATTTTTAATAATTATCCGTATAATAACAATTATTATAATTTCCCATATAAATAATCAGTACCGTTAAAAGGTCTGTAAAATTTTTCAATGTTTTTGAAAGAAGTCTCTTGTGCTAATCAAGACTGCAAAAAAACAACAAAAAAAAACAACAAAAAAAGTATATTATAAAACATTACAATAAACAATTCCTGACATTACTTCAGTGTCACATGATCCTTCAGAAATCATTAATGCTTAAGAAACATTTCTTATATTCATCGATGTTAAAAAAAAAAACAGTTGTGCTGTTTAATATTTAACATAATACACTGATTTCAGGATTCCTTGATGAATATAAAGCTCAAAAGAACAACATTTATTTGAAATAGATTGTGACAATTTAAAAGTCTTTACTGTCAGTTTTGATCAATGTAATGCATCCTTTCTGAATGAAAGTATTAATTTCCCTGACATTTGAACATTATACTAATGTTCTTATAACAGTATAATCCAAAACTAAGAAAATTCACAGTAAATAAACACTATGTGCTCTTTTATGCCTTATACTTCAATTTTGAGTGTATCCAGCAATTCATGTTAATTATTTTTTTTTAGTACTGAATTTCATTTAGTCCGTATTCATGCATTAGAGGTATTACAGCATAAAAAGTCATTTGTAATACGTTTTCCTCATTTCCAGTGCACAGATAGAGAATTCAGATAATGATAAAGACAGAAATAAGATGAAACACTGACTTTTTCTAATATGGTGTCTGCTTGATCACTGGATGAATCTAAAATGAAATTAGATTATACTAAATAAGAGACAGAAAAGATAATGAAATAGATAAAAGATGTATAGGATCCCTTAAGTGTATGTAAAATTAATACCAGCCTGAAAGACTTGCCTTGCAGCCACTTTATCAGACCGAGCTTAAAGTCCACTGTGATCAGGCCAGCAGAGACTTACAGAGAATTACACCAACCCGCAACCACTTCTTCTGCTTTCAGTGTATCACAGAATCATGCATATAAACACTGGCACATCCCCCTAATGGTCGTCAAATGAGGACTGGCCTTTCCACAGTCCTAGAGCCATGCCTGGGGCAGCCTGGCACAAGCCTTAGCTCTGGGCAGTCCAGGGCAGGCAGGGTGATCTGACCCTCTCTCCCAACCTCCATAAACCTTTTGTCCCTTAGCATATTGCAGTCCTTCCTTGTTCAGTTCACCCCATTTAAGCCTGAGGGCCTCTCTGTCGCTCAGCTGTGCGGTGAGGAGAGCAATCACATCCAGGTCACATGGTTCTGGGGATAATTCTTAGAAACCCCAAAGCCTGGTGTCACTGACAGTGAACAGTCTCAGTTGGATAAGGCAGAACTTTTTTGGTGTGAACTATCCCTTTAACCATGATTGTCATGTTCACTGCAACATTAAACAGTTAAAAGAAGTGGCAGATTGCTAAAGAACAAACATGCATCATGTGAATTGTTGGCACCTTTTCTCATCAGAGACGTCTGTAATGTCTTTTGAATGTAAAGGCTGTTACTAACCACAAGATGGCAGCAAAAGATGATTCAATACATATGCCTTGGATTTCAAAAGCCAGAATTTATGATTTTTTTCTTTCAAGGTCAGTTAAGTAGTTAAATGGTTAAATTGATCTAACAGAAAATATATGTTACATGATCATGCATAATATGCAATGCATTTAGATGTTTTAGAGGCAAAATAAAATATTATTATAAAATTATTCAAGTATTTACCCCTATAGCAATCTATATTAACTGAGGTACTGAATTATATTGAGCAGTTACACTAAATATTATGTTTACAGGTTCAATTCATGTACCATTTTATTCATTTTCTTGACTGCTCCACAAACAACTGACTTTATAGCAGATCAATTTTGTTGCAACACTCTTTGAAAAAAAAAGGTTCAGTGGGCTTCTATTTGGAATCCTATGGTTCTTGACTCAATTTTAAAGAAACCTTTATGCCAAAAAGGT